>PVJO010020960.1:0-30989 GCA_004026905.1 Hystrix cristata | reverse complement strand
ATTTTAAGACACAGCGAACTTATCCTAGCTACTTTAATTTGGTATTTCAGTATTTTTTTCTCAGTCATAATCACAGTATGTATATTAATTTTGTGTTCTACTCTTTCCACTTAATTTTCCACATTCTATACATTCATCATATTTATCATTTTACAGAATTTATACTCTTCCACTATATTAGTGTAATTTACTCATTGGCCGTATTGTTGGTTGGTTGTTCAGGGTTTTTTTGTTTTTGTTTTCTTTGGTTTAGGGTTTTTTTTTAATACCATGACTATAACCTTTATAATTAGCTTTGTAGATATTTTCTTCTTTTGACTTCCTTGGTCCTCCAAATTTATAAGCATGTGCAACGCCTAGTCAACAAAGGCCAGCCTGCTTGCTCGATTTATTTATTTATTTACAATTTAAAATCTAGGTGGGGCTGGGGATTTAGCTCAGTGGTAGAGCGCTTGCCTAGCAAGTGCAAGGCCCGGAGTTCAATCCCCAGCAACCCTCCCCAGTCTAGGTATAAAATTAAGGCATGTAAGTAACTTGCCTTTTAAAAATTAATGGTAGGAACATTGAATCTTTTTTCTACTTGTATTCTTCCTTGTGAATTATTGGTTTGTAGTTTTTGCTTATTTTTAGGATCTTAGTGCTTTGCTACATATTTATAGTAATTATGAATACATTATAAAATGTAACATTTTATATCAAAACTTCACTATAGGTCTTTTTCTAATTTAATATTCTCATTTTAGTTTTGTACAGTCAAAATTTGGGAGAAATTTTTAAAATCATACCTGTCCTTAACTTTGTATTTCTTTATCCTACTACTTCAGTAGTTTTTTAGTGGAGGGAGTTGTTTTTGTCTTTGAGACAGTATTTGTCCAAGTTGCTGGGTTGCGCAGGTGGGCTTCAACTTGTGAGCCTCAGAAAGTCAGTCTGCCCCCCCCCGCCTTGTGAAATGTTGATAACTTTTAAGCTAGAATATGAGTAATTATATGGGGTCCATTTTGGTATTCTCTCAGGTGTATATTGGAAAATGTGTGTGATAACAACTTAAAAAACCTCTTCTCCATTGCTAAAATAATCCTTTTCTAAAATTTTATTTTATTCTTACTAGTTTTTCTTTCATCCTTTTCATTTTTACACTGAGGAAACTTGCCCGTGAGGTTAAAGTAACCTGCTTACTATATGAGTCATTTTGTTCCCCTCCTGCTGACTAATATTAGCCACAACCACTTCTTTTTAAAACACAGCAAAGATGCCCAAAGTCAGGGTTATTTGGAAAGGACTAGAATTCAATTAAGGAAAATTGGGCTGGTAGATCCCAAGTGACTGACGCTTTACTTCCACAAACAATTTTTTGTTCATTTGTTTTTTGACTGTACTAGAATTGAACCCAGGACCTTTGTACAGAGATATATCCCCAGCCTTCTTTTTATATTTTAAACTCAGAGACAGGGTCTCACTAAGTCACCAAGTTGCCCAGGCTGGGCTCAAACTTGTGATCCTCCTGCCTCAGCCTCCTACAGTGCTGGGGTTACAGGCACGTGCCACCGTGCCTGGCAAACTTGCATCAACCCTACCCAACTAGGTATGGTAAGGCCAAGGGTATGCTGATAAATTTAACAGCTGGCTCTTCGAGAAAAGAATTAAGATGTGTTACATACGTGTACTAACTTCCCAAGATGAAGAGAATTATTACTTATTGCCAACGTGCAGTGATTAAAAAAAAAGAAAGAAAAAAAGGAAAACCTTGATCGGCAGCCATTCTTTGATATGAATATTTGCAACCTGACTGATTTCAAATTACTGATGTAATGTTCCTGAACTTGGAGTTTGGACTAGATGGGCAGTAACATATCATTATATGATATTTCTACCACCCAGATATAACAGATAACAGTAAAAGACAGTAAAGAATTAGGAAATTAGTTGTTTTACATATACTATATTTATAAATATTTATATTTTAATATAATTTATTTAATCATAATTTCATATCAATTAATTTTAAGTATTAGCTATATTTAAAAGTCAGCTTGCAAGATCCTTGGCAATTCAGCCATCAGCTCTCATGGGCTGATACGAAGACACTCCCGCATACCACTAGGAGACAAAGAGTACAGAAAACAAGGCTTATTTTTTCAATATGGTTGTAAAATATACACAGAATTTATTATTTTGACTCTTTTAAACTGTACAAGTCAGTGACATTAAGTACATTCATATTGTCCGTCATCACTACTGTCTATTCCTAGAATCCTCCCATCTCCCCAAACAAAAATTCTGTCCCTGCCGAATACTAACTCCCTATTTCCTCCTCCCCGCCCCTCACCCCTGCAACCTCTGCTCCATGTGTCTATAAATTTGACTGTCCTAGGCACCTCCTATAAACCGAATTCATAATATTTTTCCTTTTATGTGTGGATTATTTATTTCATTTGGTATAACACTTTCCAGGTTCACCCATGTATCAGAATTTCATTCACTTTTAAAGTGAAAGCAGGATTTTTAGATTAGCAAACATCCAGACAAGGATCCTAGCCTGGAGGGAGGGCCCACAGGCCTCATTCCACCTTTTCACCTCCAAAGAACAAATCCAGCTCACAGATACTGAAGTATAAGAGACCAGGTGAATCTCGGCCAGACACTGGGGGCAAGGGACGTGGAGCAGGTTAGCTTTGATAAAGAATACAAAAGAACCTGAAAAGGGTAGAATGTGCCACAAACTTGATTAAGATCCACTTATACTATCTTTTTTATAAACCCAGACCAGTATTTCGATGTGAAGGAAGTTCACCCAACTCAGTGAGTGCTCCACATGGTTATTCTCAAAGTGTGGTTCCCCAGGATCTTGGTCAAAGTGTAAATCCTCGGGCCCTACTGGTTCCAAAACTCTGGGGGCAGGGCCCAGCACTTTGGGTTTTAAGAAGCCTTCCAAATGATTCTGTGCATTCTTAAGTTTGAGAACCTTGGTTCTGTGGTAATGATCCTATTATACCAAAAAATGTTCCCAAAACCCCACGGTCATTTCAGAGGTATGGACTGCTACACAAGATCTTACGTCAAGTGTAAGAGCCTGTGGGAGGGGGTTTAGAGTAATGAAGGGAGGGCATAAACACGACTCCAGAAAAGTTGTGCTTGCCAAAGAGTAAGGAACAGTAGAGTTCTCAAAACCAGCCACTGCAAACAAGTGTCACTCCTGGCAGGGCTGATCTGGTATCTTACAGCATTTGTGAAGCTCCAAGTTAATTTCTTTTCCCACACACTGGCGCTGGTATAGGCTGTAACGGAGGGAGCAGGCAGAGAATCTAGAACAAGAGCTGAGTTCCAGTCCCTGATCTGCCCGCCAGATTGAACCCCACTTATTCTGGCATAAAACTGGGTTGTGTGAGGCTCTGGCCAAAGATTTCTTTGAGAATCAGCAATAATGTCAACTTCCACTACCCCCTCCTTCCTCCTTAAGAGAATCTTTTTTCTGTTTAGGGTGGGTCTTGGTAAAGCAGGATGGTGGGACGAGTTTCAGGAGGAAATAATGCTAGGTCCAAGGCAGCTCAATTCCAACTGCCATGAATGGGTCGGAAGTAGCCACGTGACCCACTTCTGGCCCATGAGAAATAAGCTCAAACCCACCAAAAGTTTTTTTGGGAAAGAAATCTCCCCAGACTAAAAAGACAAAGTGAACTGCAAGTTCTCTCTTTCTTCTGCCCTTGAGTATTCTAAGACAGAATGTCTAGAGTCATGGATTCTGCTTAATACAAAGTGCCTAGCATGGCATCTGAGGAGAGTTCTCACACTCAAAGTGCACAGAAAACACCTGGGGGGCATTTAGAAACACAGATTTCAGAGACGACCCCAAACTCTAGAACTCAAGTCAGTAAATCTTGAACGAGCCCCAGAAACCTTACTTAAGTTTATTCTCCTCACACTATAGTCGAGGCCCTGATTTTTACGCAGGTGGCCCTCCCACTTCTAGAACTGCAATTTGCTGTGATCAGGTACTCACAGGTGTTCCTTAAATATTTATTTTACCCCTATCATGTACTTATCATGCATACTGCAGGAGAAGCAAAGATGGGGGAGATGTGATCTGCTCTCAAGGAGCATGTAACCCAGTAAGAGAAACAGCAGGCGTATAACTAATCTAATGACAGGAGGTGAGAAGTATTATCAGAGTTGCCGGGTGGCAGGAGACAGACAGAGGAAGCCCCCCAAGAGATTCAAAGAGCTCTCTCATGACTTAGACTTTGAACAATAACAGAATTTTGATAAGGAAAGAGTCTGCCAGGCAGAAAGAACCATAAACGTGAAGTTTCAACTGTGATTATGAATAGTAAGATTTACTGGGAAAAAGAATACTTAGTTTGGAGTTGGGCTGGAGTTTAAGGACACTAGAAAGAAGGCAGTGGAACAAAGGGTGCAAAACAGTTTTCAAAACTGTATCACTTGGGCTGGGGATTTAGCTCAGTGGTTAGAGTGCTCGCCTCGCAAGCACAAGGCCCTGAGTTCGATCCCCGGTACCAAAAAAAAAAAACAAAAAAAAAAACCCTGCATCACTCTGTGTCAGGTCAGAGGCTGGACTAAATTTTTCAAGCCCTGGGAAATCATCTGTTCACTGAGCACGACTTTAGCAAGCACCCACCATGTGCTCAGCAGAGTGCCAGGCCGAAGGCTGGAAGCTGCATAGACACTGCCCTGGGTCTGCTGAGAGCAAGAGGAGGAGTGAGGCATGTGACCAGATGTGATGAGGTACGAACAGCCCTCCACTGGAGCATCAGAGAGAGACAAGAGAACACAGGAGAGGCCCCCAAGCCAGATGAGGTCAACCAGGGAAAGAGACTGTCCAAGATAAATGTTGGTAACTTGGACAGGTGAAGGGCAGGCAAGCAATTGTGTTTATCCCAGGTTCAATCTTTGCCTTGATTTCCTTCTTGGTAAGAGTCAGCATTTTTTATCTCACCCAAAACATTTACTAAACAACTACATTGGACACTGGACAGATATAAAAGAAATTTATGATACAGGCCAGAAGTTCTTACAACGGGATCTCAAGACCCTCTAGGACAGTGATGGCGAACCCTTTGGAGCTTTCCATGATGACTAACAGCCCACCAGGCAGGCGTGCCATAGGTTTGCCACGGCTCCTCTGGGGTCTGTTTCCCACACTGATCTCCCCCATCTCCCCAAGGCCTACAGAGGGATTTGAGTTTCTGAGAGCCCTCCAGGTCCACCCTTTGAGACCATACTGCTCTGAGCAGTGTGTCGCAACTCCAATGTGCCATGGACTTGCCCTCCCAACCCCATGTCTGTGCATAAGCCCTCCTCCTCTTCCTTCTCACCCACTCTCGACCTGAAGGCGCCAGCCTAGAAAGCCTTCTCTGATCACCCATGATGGAGTTAGGTGCACCTCCTCTGTCATTCCACAGGAGCCACTTATCATACAGGCCTATTTTTTGTTTGTTTGTTTTGTGGTTTTGCCGGAGTCTTGCACGCTGCCCAGGCTGGTCTCAAATTCCTGGACTCAAGGGATCCTCCTCCTCCTTCACCTGGCTCGGTCTTATGAATTCTTTTTTAAAAGAAAGGAAATGGTCTTATGATTTTAAATTGCTGATTCACTTCTCTCCCTTGTATGGGGTCTGTGTGTTTCATTCTTGAGCTTCTAGTGCCTCTCATATAATAAATGAATCTCTGTCCCTGTGGCAGGAGCCATTTACCTCCTGCCTGAGTCTTGATGACCCATCCCTGAGGTGCTGAGCTGCTGTGCCAGACTTAGATACACAGCCCTGATCCCATAGGATGAGCCACCAGAATCAAGATTATTTTTGCTTCAATCTCTGTTCTCTACCCACACGTATGGGTGAGAAGTTAATAAAGTCATATGCTAGATGTTCGGCACCAGGGTGGCTCATGGAAAACAGCTGGTGAACATTGGCTACACTTGGGTTACAGAGTGACAGAGCCCTTAGGACTAAGACAGTCTAGCTGGAGAGGGGATCCAGGCTCTGAAGCCATGGCCAGGCCCCTCAGTGCCCATGACCTGCTATCACTGCAAGGACTTTCTCTTTCCCGGCAAGTTTATCCAACCAGTGGTCCCTGGTGTACCCCATCTACCGCCTCTCTGCTTCTGCAGCTAAAGGCACTCTGGAACCCATCAGACTGCTTAGAAACAGAGCTTTCCCCATCATCCAAATCAAGGCACTTAACATCCTTTTGGAATCTGCTGAAGTATCACAAAATCAATCAATAACCCAACTGAAAACATAGGGGAACAATGAGCAGGGGCCACTCCATCTTTTTGGAAATCGAAGGATAACTGCACGTTAGCTCTTTGTATATAAATAAAGAAATATACAAATCCCCTGTGATGAATGTTATCACTATGTACACCTAAAATGTACCATTAAAATTTAAAAATAAATAAGTAAGTAAGTAAATAAATAAATAAATAAGGGTAGGATCATATGACAATTTTGAGGTTGGAAACTTTGATCATTATATATCCATCCTTTCAATCTCTCCCTTTTCACAAACAGTCTAAATTGGAAGGTGATAGCTGTAATTCTCTGTTTTTTAAAAAAAAAAGAAAATTACATAAATATAAAAATTCAAATAGTATAAAAAGGTGTATAGTCATGTCTGTGACACATCACCTCTGAAATAATCCACTCCATGGTCGTAATTTTCCTGTATCTTTTCCCAGAGGTATTTAATACATTATCAAGTATGTAATAATATAAATAACTTCCATCATTCTCATGTACAGAAATAGTAGCATACCACACAAAGCTGTACTTTGCTTTTTTTAAAAAAAGAAAAAACTGTACTTTAGTATTCTATATTTGGTCCCTATCGACATGCATCCCTTTTTAACAGCTTGTACAGCAGCCCAGTCAAAGCCGCCGTCATTTCACCTGGCCTTTACTGATACTTAGATTCTTTCCAATTTTCTGCTACTAAAACAAGGCTGTGATATATGTATCTTTGTACATGTCTCTACACACATCCAAATATATTTTAAGGATAAACCAGAATTGAAATTGATGAAACAAAGTACATGCATTTTTTTTCTTGACAAACACTTCCAAATATCAGGGCAATTCTTAACCTGTTTAGGTATTTTCCAGATATCCATCTTTGGATTTAGAAGGGTGTTTGCGCACCCCTTGAAACTGTATGAAAAATGTTACCTATGTGTTTATTTTTTTCATGAGGAGATCCATCACTTTGATCATATTTTTATAGAGATCTGTACCACTAAGAACTGTTAACACCAAAAGAACTTGTACAACACCAAAAAGAAGCAAAAGCAGACATTGACATTAAATTGAATCCAGAGAAATGTCTTGGATTTTTCATACTTTGGGTTTCTCATATAAGAGAAACCATGTGATATTTAAACTTGTGTGTCTGATTTATTTCACTTAACATTATTATCTCAAGGTGCATCCATTCATACAAAGGACTCAAATTTATCTTTCTTTATAGCAGAATAGTACTCTGCTGTGCATAAATACCTCATTTTCTTTATCCATTCATCTATTGATGGGTACATATGCTGCTTCCAAGATTTAGCTATTTTGAATTGTGCTCCTATAAACATGTAAACCACCACTTTTGAAGAATACCTGGAGAAGGGTAAGAGAGAAGATGCTAGAGGCTGATATCTATAAAAGACTTGTTCTCTTCTCCAGGCGAGATGGTTCATCTACCACAAATCAGGAGAAACTGTTCGCAGTAACCACAGGATCCCCATGTGTTAGCCTCTGGTAATGATTTAATATGATACCTCTCCAAAGGTATCCAGGGGGTTTGAGTGCCTTGACCCAGAGGAATGAATCCACAGTAATAGGGTGGGGTGCACGTTGGGGGTGCTCCTGTCTACGACATGTTGCACTGTGCAATCTTTATGTTGTATGTAGATCTAAAGGGTTAAGGGTGTGGGAGTGGGGCAGAATATGGAAGGTCTTTACATAGTAATCTACAACTAGCCTTTAATAATCTACAATCTGCTACTGATCACTACTGCTGATTGTGAATAACATTCACTTTAGTTTTTATGTCGAGCGGTCTAGACCAAGAAGTAGTATGGTAATTTAGTGACGTCAAACCCGAACCTTTAAAACATATTCTTTAAAAGTGGTGGTTTACATGTTTACAGCAGCACAACTCATAACAGCTAAATCTTGGAAGCCGCTTATATGTCCATCGACAGATGAATGGATAAAGAAAATGTGGTACTTAAACACGATGGAGTACTACTCTCCCATAAACTCCAGGCATTTTAGGAGAATGGGTGCATGTTGTGACCATAATGTTAAGTGAAATAAATCACACACACAAGCTTAAGTATCACATGGCTTCTCTTATATGAAGGACAAGAGAAATAAGAAATGGAAGGAAAAAATGGAAACAAAGATTTTGTAAATAGGGAGGGAGGAGGGACGAGGGGGAGAGGGGAGGGGAATGGGAAAAAAAGAAGCAACAAGATATATCATGTACAGGTACAAATTCCCTATGATGAATGTTATCACTATGTACATCTAAAATGTACCATTAAAATAAAATTTAAAAAATAAAATAAAATGGGAAAAAAAAGAAACCCAAACTATAAATAATTTAAACAGAAAAGGAAAGATAATTGGGAGCAGGGAGATGGATCTTTTACAAATGGGAAGGAGACCAAGAGATGGAAAGGGGAGAGAAAGGGGAGGGGAAGGGGAAATAAAGGGAATTAAGATGTGTTATGTACATGTACCAACTCTCTAGGATGAATGTAATCATATAAAATTTTTTAAGAAGTACTGATTTAGGCTCCCATACCCAAATCTCTCAGTCCAATTCAAATACAACCAAACACTAACAAATGGCTCCCAACAAAGCCAACATCACACCTTAGAAATTTTAAATTCCTAAGGGAGTTAACGTATTAATTCATCTCAGTTTTAATTATGTTAAATAAAAAACAAAAACTTTTAGTTGGAGCTAAAGGTCTAGAGGTGTAAGTATATTGGTCTAGAAGTGTTAATATTGAGATGAGTTTGGGGGGGAAATCTGTTGTTAAATCATGAAGGAGTTTGATCGGCATAACAAAAAACTATTATTTTTTATTTTGAAACAAGGTCTCACTAATTCGTTACATTTCCCCGGGCTGGGCTTGATATTGTGATCTTCCTGCCTCAGACTCTCAGAGTGCTGGGATTACGGGTGCTCATCACCACATCTGTCAAACAAAAACCTATTCTTGGGCCAGGCGTGGTGGCACATGTCTGTCATCCTAGCCCTGGGGAGGCTGAAGCAGAAGGATTGCTGTGAGTTCAAGGCCAGCCTGGGCTACACAGCAAGACCCTGTCTCACCTATTCTTAAGAATGAGAAGATTTGGGATTGGGGATTTAGCTCAGTGATAGTGCACTTGCTTAATGAGAAGATTTTAATATTTATGTCATTATACAGAATTTCAGCGTTTACATTACCTAGACATTGCAGCATAGTGACAGGCCCAAGTTCCCTTGAGACGGTCATATTCAATTAATGTTATATTCAATTTACCAAGTAGGTACATTTTAAATGAATGTTTCAAAAGCACATTTTCTCAAAGTGAGGTGCTAACGACACCTGAATCACCATCATCCTGGTAGCCTGTTAAATATGCAAAGTCCTGAATCCCAACCCATCTTACTGGATGAGGATTCTGGGGAGGGGAGTACATTGCACAAGCTTCCTGGGGGATTCTGATGGACCACGAAGTCTGGGAATGAAGGCTTCAGAGGTCATCTTATTTTAATCTTCTGCCTTCACAGCCCCAGCAGAAAAGGGTGAGAAAGGTCTCACCAACTCAAAGGCCACTCAGCCTATGGGTTTCAAAAGCCACTTCCTCAAATTCAACCAGAATCCACCACGCAAAAACTCCTATCTCTGTCCAATGCCACAATGGATGAGTTTATTCCCTCATCCACATGCCAAGGCCCTCAAGAATACAGGGTCACTACTGGGTGGTGTGGCAGAGTATGCCTGTAATCCCAGCTACTTGAGAGGCTGAGGCAGGAGGACTGCAAATTCAAGGCCAGCCTGGACAACATAGCAAGACACTGTTTCCAGAAACAAAAAGAATTGAAAAAGACTGAGGATGTACCTCAGTGGTAGAATACACTCCTGGTTCCATTTCCAGCACTGGGAGGAAAAAGGAATTTAGAGCTGCTCATGTATACCCCACACCCACTGCAGACCCACAGCCTTCCCTTTGGTTGAACTAGGTCCAGTTCTTTTTTTGTTTTGTTTTGTTTTGTTTTGCAGTAAAGCAGATGGCACCGGATCCTTGCACAAGATGAGTAAAGCACTCTACCACTGAGCTACCTCCACAGCCAGCTTTGGTTCTTCCAACTATACTTCACATGACACCTTGACAAGAAGCTGAAGGGGATAGAGTCACTGTAGGGCAGACAGGATAAGAGAACAGGCTTTGGTATGTACATCTGAATCTAGGCCTCCCTTCACTGGTTATCCGACCTTGACGTGACCAAGGACCATGACTTGGAACCTTGGTTTTCTCATCTGTCAAACAAGGTTGCTAACCCCATCTCAGGTTGAAGGAAGATTAAATAAGAGCCCAGGGTGACCGTTACTCAAACTCACTCCACAGAGGACATGGCAGTGCCTATTAAACAGCCTCCACAAGTAGCCCCGACTGCATTGAAAACAAACCCTCTCAAGGGCTAGGTCTGAGCAAAACTGCAGGACAAAGTCCAATCAATACTTTTTCAAAAGTTTCTTGATTTCAATTTAGAAGTTATATGATTTTTTTATTCTATTCTAAAATAGATCTGTGATTGTTTTAGTCTAAAAAGTATTTTAATCGTCAAATATTTGGATAAAATTGACACCCAAGGAAAACTCCTCGTTTATTTTACAGCTTCCCACACGCACTCCTGGGCACACTGCCCACGATCCCCACCACCTACCACGCACCTCGATCTCTCTGCGAGAAGAGCAGACTTCTTCCCAAGCAGATAAGCAAGACAAAGGAGTGCTGGACACAACAAAAAAACATGCCACAGGACACGAGTCTGGGGGTGACCAGGAAGCTACCCTCTAAGTGCTGTGGGCTGGTGTGGTCCAGCTTTGTTATGTGTGTTACTCTCTAAACCGCTTTCCCCGACAAATTATTCCCAACCAAATGCAAGAACATCTAGGAGGAAACGCACAGATGCTCCCGATCCAGTAGTTGTGGGTCCATGTGTGTACGGGTAAGAATATGTGTATACTTGCACGTATGTTCTCAGATCAGTAGAAATCGGATTTAATCTGACCTTGGCCACACGGGGCTCCGGGAAGTCAGGACTCTGAGTGGTATGGTGCTACCCACTTTCTCATTCCTGTCTCCTTCCTCTCCTACTCGCTCTTCCACCACTCTCTCATCTGGGAATTCACTGGCAACAAAAGAGCTGGGGTTGGGCTGTCAATAGAGTTACCGGCAATGTGAAAAGGGAGTGGGGTGCCCTGGAATTGATGGGCAGCGGGATGGACAGCTCGGAGGAGGGCCCCTACCCAGCTACCGAGAGCTGCAGAGAGCACATGCCCGATTTTCAGGAGCGGTGCAAATGACTCCAGAGCCACAATGCTCCAAACCGCTCCCAGGAGTCTCGCTTGAGGAACACTCAAGTAGGCACACTGCTGAAAAGCCTCCTCGTCTAGCCTCTTTGGCCTCCCAGTCTTCAGTTCATCTAAGCTGGGTGGACAGAACGACTCTGAGCTCCTGGCAAACACAAGCCAGGGAGCTCATAACAGCAAGATTCCTACGTGCCACGCAAGGGGCCACGGCCATTAGATACACAAGGAGAGACGGGTGAGAGACTAAGAAAAAGGAGTACTTTTTTAAACTGAGGAAAGAATTAAAAAGTAAAGCCTAAGCAGTGTGAGACTGAATTAGCTGCAGAAAGTATTGAACTCAGTCCTTTCTTTTTAATGCCCGAGCGTAGCACACGGAGTCAGTAAGTAATCGCTCAGGTTTCCGGCATCTGAGGGTCCCTCTGGATGGTGCGGGATAAGGGCCGCGCTCCCGCCCGCCGGAGCGGATCCCGGCCCGGCCGGCGCCACCCCCGGCCGCCCGCAGCCGCGGCCAGCACCCCTTCCGGGCGGCGCTCGCGGGCCTCGCGCGGACCCCCTTCCCGCGCGCAGGGCCCCACCCCGCCCTTACCTCCCGCGCGCCGCGACGACTCCCGCGCTCTTCCTCCGCGGCGAGCGGCGGGCTCACACCGCACCGGTCCGGCCGCGTCTTATCCAGGGCGGAGCCGCCCCACTTCGGGGAGGAGACTGAGCGCGAGTTCCTGGTCGTCCTTCTGCCCACGGGACCGGAAAGTCCCTCCCCGCGGAGCGCACCTGGCGCCCCCGCCTCGCCCCGTGCGCTCGTGCCCGCGCCCCTGGGCTCCGGCCTCCTGCCGGGGGCACCGCGCAGCCTTCGGCGCCCCGGACCGGCGGAGCGGGATCGGAGGACCTTCGGGGTCTCGGGGCGCCGAGCCCGGCGACCTCCCCCTCGCTGCTCGCTCTCTGCCTTCCCGCCACGAATCAAAGCTGGAAAACTGCCCTTCGACCCCAGCTCCCAACCGCAGGCTCTCACCGCGCCTGTGGCCGGAAAAGTAGAAAGTGAAATCTGAGTGGCGCGCTTCATTAACACAGACACTCCAAAAAGTTTCCAGCAGTTCTTCACGGCCCTTGAGGAAACCGTTCCTTTTCTTAGTGCAGCCGCCAGGCCAGGGAAACCTTCGGGAAAAGAAGTCAGGAGGAGCAGCACCCGATTCTTGTTCACCTGAGAACTACGGTGCTAGAGTTTAGGGCCCGGCAGGAGCTGCCGGGTCGGCCTCTGCGCAGCGCTCGCTCCTTCTGATACACTTGTGTGTGATTTTATCTGCTTTCCCTGCTGTACACAAAACTCTTGAAGCCCCTTACTAGGTCTAGGTCACCTTTATGCCTGCGTCCAGAACCAGAACCGTTTCTGGCACATAGTAGGGAGTACTTGAAGGACTCTGTTGTGTCAAATTTCGATTCTATTTAACGATGGCTAGATAGCTTTAGGGAATGTTTGCTATACACCAGATCAAAATCCAAGTGGTTATTAGCAGCCTTGGAGCAAAGGAGGTAACATTAAATTATCTCATAAAGATCTACTTAGAGGCAGTGTTTTAGCATGGTTAAGAGAATAAGTTTTAGGATCAGACAATTTGGATCTAGCCCTCTTATATGTTTGATAACCTTATAATAGTTTCTGAACTTCAGTTTAGGAACTGACCTTGAGGAAAACAGTACAAAAAGAGTGCAATAAGTATAATTCACTTCCTCAGATTTGAGAGACCGTTGCACTCCTTAAAAAATAAAAATTATGACTGGGCGCGGGGGTGCACGCCTGTAATCCCAGCACTTTGGAAGACTAAAGCAGGCAGATCACGAACTTAGTCCGGCCTGGACAATTTAGGACATAATGAGACTCTGTCTCTAAATAAGATATAAAAAAGGCTGGGCATGTAACTCAGCGTGAAGGCCCTGGTTTAACTCCTAAGTAGTGCAAGGGAGAAAAAATTAGGTGCAGAAAAAAAGAAAGGCCAGAACAACTAACAGATGCTGTTAGCACCAAGCTGAGGTGAAATTTCTTTACCCCAGGCAGGTACACACAGCCCCCAGCACCCTGCTGCCTCTCTCTCCAGACAACTGCCCTCAGACCTGGTTGGGAAGCCGCGGACAGAAGCTTTTATAGGGTACAAAAAGCCAGGAATAAATATGGCCAGAGCTCAGCAGAAACTGTATCTTTGCACAGCTTCTCCTAAGGCCTATCCTACTTCCCCCACTACTTACTGGGTTCTCCTGAGAACATGCTCGCCACAGCACTCATGCAAGAATCCCTACATCTGCTCGTGCTTCCCAGGAACCTGGTCTAAGAAAGAGTATTTAAAAATTAAAAGAACAGTAGAAATTAAAGACTCAAAGGAGTCTTCAAATTAAAGAGCAGGATGGACACATATATTTACCTCATCTCTCTTGAATCCTAAAGGAAGAGTTGATTTTTTTTTTTTTTAAATCTCACAGGGACAAGAAAACAAGAAAGGCAAAAATATAACAAAATCTGGGACCTGGAAAGCAGGGAGACAAGTGCTAACTGACTTAGCAGAGTTGAGAAAGCTGAGTCCTAAGCCAAAAGTGGGAAAAGCCCAGCAACATGAATAGTGTTGGATTTCTCGGGATACAAAGGTGAAGTACCAGGTGCTCCTGAAGTAAGACCGATGCAGGAGGATTTGTTGTAACTGTGCAGGAAGCAGCTCCTATCCTCCATCCCTCCTGCATAGCTGCCACTGCCCTCTCCCAGAAGATGGGAAGCACATTCTCAGGAAGGGGTAAGGAAGAGAAGCTCTGGGATGGGGCGACATTGTAGTCACAGCACTCTGGTTACTGAAAGTTTGCTAAGAAACAATGCCAAAAGTTGGTGACTTAGGACAAAGATCATCTGACTCTATCTCATGATTTTATGGATCTTAATTTGAACAGGGCTTGGCTGGGCAATTCTTCTGTTCCATGTGGCAACAATAATGGTCACTAGGTGGAGTCAACTGACAGTATGTAGCTGGCCTGGAGGACTGACTCATACATTTGGCACCGCAGCAAGGATCTTCGGAGGGCTGGTCTCAGCTGGTGCAGGTAACCGGAACACCACACATGCTCTCTCCACATGGCAGTCTCGAGGTTGTCAGATTTCCTCTATGGAGGCTCAGGGTGTCCAGAAAGAACACACCAAGAGATCCAGGCAGGAATTAGCAGGCTTTCTGTTGTTTTTTTGTGTTTTTGTTTTTTGAGACAGGGTCTTCTTATGTACTTCAGGTTGGCCTGGAACTCACTATGTAGACCAGGCTAGCCTCAAACGTACAGTGATCCTCCTGTCTCAGCCTCCTGAGTTCTGGAATTATAGGTATGCACTACCATTCCCCGCTAGCAGACTTCTTATTATCTAAGCTTAGAAACCCCTGGATGTGATTTCTATTGCATTCTATAGGTCATGCAAATCCTTAAGTCAGCCCAGATTAAAAGGAAAGGAAATAAGACTTTGGCCCCTGAATGTGGGTGTGTGTGCAAAGAATTTAATCAAAGCTATTAGATTAACATAAGGCAAAGGCCACTGTACTAAAATTGAGAGGCCATATGAAAATTAAGATGTGAATGTTCTCCACTTGACTCCTACAGCCAGAATTATGCTCACTTGTATGGAGAACCTGGAATACTTTTCCCAGGGAATCTGAGCAAAATCCTAAAGAGTGTAAACAGTCACTCATTGAAACTGGAGCAACCTGTTAGTAAACTCACCCTTTTGGGGTCCACGTACTCATACACACACACGGAGCCTCCAGGCAGCGGTGTAGGTCATGCTCTTAGTGTTGCTGCAAAAATACAAGACACTTAGTTAAATTTGAATTTCAGACAAATGATATTTTACTGAACTATAAAATACCTATCATGGGACAGACCTATACTAAAAATGATTTATGTAAAATTCAAATTTAACTAGGCGTTCTATTTTGTTTTGTTTTGCCAAAGAGCAGACAGCCAAATATCATTAGAATTGAAGGGAAGGTTCTGACATGAAAGATAGAACCCAAAACATATAAATAGGAAAAAAAAGTTGGAAAGAAGCAGATGATAGGGACAAAGGACAATTTCGAGGATCTGTTATTTATCTCCTCTGAGAGATACATTTAGAATAAAAATAGAGTACTTTTATTTTTACAATATTTTTGTTATTAGCAGTACATGTTTGCAGTGCATGATGATTACATTCATCATGGGGAGTTGGTTCATGGACATAACACATCTTAATTCTATTTACTTCCCCTTCCTCTTCCCTCCCTTTCTCCTCCCTCTACCTCTTGGTCCCCTTCCCATTTGTAAAAGATCTATCTCCTATTTACAATTATCTA
This sequence comes from Hystrix cristata, assembly GCA_004026905.1. Lineage (NCBI taxonomy): Eukaryota > Metazoa > Chordata > Mammalia > Rodentia > Hystricidae > Hystrix > Hystrix cristata. The sequence continues at coordinate 15,050 of PVJO010020960.1, read as the reverse complement.
TCTTTTATTTTTCTGTTTAATTATTTGTACTTCGGGCTTCTCATATAAGAGAAACAATGTGATATTTAGGCTGCATGTCTGATTTATTTCATTATGTCTCAAGGTGCATCCATTTTTATATAAATGACTCAATTTTATACTTCTTTATAGCAGAATACTACTCCATTGTGTATAAACACCACATTTTCCTTATCCATTCATCTGTTGATGGACTTACAAACCACTTCCAACCTTTAGCTGTTACCAGTTGTGCTGCTGTAAACATGTGTTACTGTAATATGATGTCTTTAACACTTTTAGGAAGACACTTAAGGGAAATAGCTTGGTCGAACAGAATTTCTATTTTTAGTTTTTGAGGATTCTCTATACTGATTTCCAGTATACTTCCAGGTTGTACTTGTTTACATTCCCATCAACAGTGTAGAAGGGTTCCTTTCTCCCCTGCAGCCTCGCTGGCATTTGTTATTATTTGATTTCTTGGTGATATTCATTCTTTCTGGAATAAGACAAAATCTCAGCATTCTTTTAATTTGCTTTCTCAGTGGCCAGAGATGTTAACATTTTCCCCATGTTCTTAGGGGCCGCATGTACTTCTGAGAAGTGTCTGTTCATTTCAGTTGTCCATTTTTTGATGGGGTCTTCATCTTGGTGGTGTCACTGCATTATTTTCCTGTGGTTGATTCATTTTTTTCCCTCTTCTGCTTGACTGTTCACTCTGCTCGATCTATTCATCCCACTAGATCTTTTGGCATTGCTGGCTTCATGGTCTCTTTATAGGATACCCTTGAGAATTTTTGGGACTGCTGGTTTGGTGGTTGTCTTAGTAACTTTTCTCATTGCTGTGAAAAAAATATCTGACACCGAAAGTAAAGGGAGGAAAGGTTTAATGTAGGTTACAGTTGGCAGAGGATTCATTTCATGGTTGGCTCGCTCCGAGGCAAGGTGGCATCGCAGAAGAGAAACAGTTCATGCTGGGAAGAAGGCAGAAAAGCAGTGAAGTAGCAAAACAACTGCAGCAAGTGTCCCTTACATTCTATCTGGGTCACACACCCTTAGGGCAGGTAGCACTCACACCCAGAGTGGCCCTTCCCACTATCCACACCCAGAACTATGCCAAACCAGCCAGTGGACTAATTTAGTAATCACACACCCTTAATCTCAGCATCACACTCTAGATCCAGCCATCTCTGAAAGCCCCACCTATGACTGCATGAGGCTTTGAGGGGACAACTAGACACAAATCATAACAGTGGTCATGAATTTCTTACAGTGCTATTTGTCATGAAAATACTTTGTTTCTCCATCAATTTTGAAAGATACTTCTGCAGGATATATCAGTCTGGGTTGGAAGTTGTTTTCTTTTAGGATTTGAAACACTTTACTCCAAGCTGTCTTGGCTGTTAAGGTTTGTGTTGAGAAGTCTACTGTAATTCTAATAGGTTTACATCATAGTGATTTGTTGTTTTTCCTCTAAGAGCTGTTAAGATTCTACCCTTGTGTTGGACTTCTGAAATTTTGACTACAATGTGTTATGGAGACATTCTTTTCTGATTCATTGATCTGTATGTTAAATTCTTTCCCCATGTTTGAAAAATTTTCTGCTATTATTTCTGTAAACAGGCTTTCTTTATGCCATTCATGCTGTCTTTTGACTTGTCACTAATTCCGATTAATCCTAGTCTTCTTTGCATTATCTAGCAGCTTTTGGATCCATTTTCCATGATAACTTGTTTTCAAGGCATCTCTTTGTATATGTTCACAGGCACCCGCCCAGTCTTCTATTTCTGATGTTCCATTCTCACATTAGTCACTACTGCTGCCCATACTTTCAGTTGAATTTTTCGTTTCCTTCATTTCTCTTTGGTATCTTTTCACGGACTCTAATTCTTTGCTAAACTAGTCATTCGTATTTTGTATCATTTTGTTTAGTTTAGCTAGCTTTTTATTTGTGTTTTCTGTAAGCTCCTTGGCAATTTTATTAAGTTAATCAACTTTGAGCTCACAAGCACCTTATTGATCTATTTTTTATTTCCTTTTTTCATCACTTCATATAATTGGGTTGTTTGGCTTTCAATTATCTCCCCATCAATGCCCCATTCAGCTTTGGGGTAGTTGGGCATTTTCTGGAAGTATTTTATTGCCTTGTTTCCTCATGTTTCTATTGTTTTGTGTGTGTGTGTGTGTGTGTGTGTGTGTGTACTGAGGGTTGAGGGTTAGTTATTGTGTTGATAGTATAGACATCTCTTTAGTTAGTGTCTGTTTTCAGTGATGTGTTCTGGGTGTGGCTAACTATAGGCCCTTGCTTCTGTCTTGAGATTCAGCTATCTCCATTAATTTCAGGAGGGAAGGGTACAATGTAATTGGTCCAGCACTCTGTTCTCCAGAAATGAAGTTCAGTACTACTGATGACCCCAAAACAAACTAGATGTTGGCATAGAATAAAAGTCACTTAATAGTAACAACTATGCCACTCTGGCAATAGCAACAATATCAGCAACAATAACAGACAAGACAAATTGGATGCTGGAATACCATGAGAACCAATAAAACTTACCACTGTACCACTCTTAACAAAAGGAAAGAGAAGAAACAAATGAACAAACAAAACAAAAGGAAAGAGATGTGCAATAATAATATAGACAGAAAGACAAACCAAACATTGATATGCAGTAAACATCTACTAAATGCAACCAGTATACCACCATTAACAATAGAAAAGAATTCAACAATAACAGCATAGAGTTGACCAAATATCTAAGATGATAAAGCTTAATAGTAACACTAATAAAAATGGAGGGACAGGGAAGGGAGAAATGAAAGAAGTAAAATTTGAAAAATAAAGAAAAGAAAGAGGAGAAGGAAAGAAAAGTGAGATAAAAGATCCTTTTAAGGAATAATATAAAACTATGTAAAAGAACAAAGATGAAAAAAAGAAAAATCAACAGCAAAAGAAAGAAGAAAAAGTTCTAAACATCTCAAATCCAATGAAGACAAAGAGAAATGAGTAAAAAAAAAAAAATCCTCCATGTTTTTGAATGAGTAGTTTCTTTCTAGGGTCTGCAGTATTGGAATCCCCCAGATATGCAGGAGGGATAGTGAGTCCCTCCCTATTTCATTTCCACACTCACATTTTTGTGTGTGAATGCTGAGTTCTGCCCCACCTTTCCTGCTGGCTATGGTTGGTCAATACTGTATGTGCTAGGACTGTATTCACTTCAGCTGTGAATTCTGTGTGCTCCAAGTCACAGCTTTCTCTGCCTAGCTTTGCAGGCTATGGGTCTGCGCATCCTCCTCTTTTCCAGAGGTCTCTCTGTCTGTACGCCCTAGGCCATGACAACTATCCAAGCCAAGGTGTGTCTCTGGTCACAGTGGCAAATATAGAAAGTAAACATCACTGAATTCTGTGCTGGATAGAAACGGGGTGGGGGGTCAAGCAGTCTGCTGGACTTAATGCCAACACTTTCCGAAGCAGCTCCCTCTGAAAACCACATGTGCCTGGACTGGCTTCTCGCTTCGAGGACAGGAACACTGTGTCCTTTCAGCCTGAGCTTAAACTTCTCAGGGGGTCTATGTCTAGCCCACTCCTCCTCCACAACTGTCTCTGTGGCCTTCTCTCACACTTTCATCGTGGTAGGATAATCTCAGAAATCCTGAGGTGTAGTTGTTCTATCATTCAGTTTTAAACAGTTAACTCCTTCTCAAGATGATAACTGATTAAATACTCTCAAATATGGCAGGCGTTGCACTGGATTTCTTCTCCAACTTTAGCCTACCATATGGAAGGAGTTACTTTCATACTAAAACCCCACGTTGTTTTTGCAGTTTATAAAAACCAGGCACTTTTCCTGGGGGTGGCGCTAGCAGCCGAGTCCATTGTTTCTCCCTGGGGCTGCTGACCCGCTCCAGATTTAGCTTGTGTTAGCAGAAACAAGTCCCCCTCCCTGGGAGCCAGGGTTAGCATTCCAAACTGCTTCATTCTGTTCTCTGCCTTGTGTTCAGTTTCTCTGTTGCTTCTAGTTTTTCTGTCAGCTCTTTCTTGATTCCTAGAGATCTATTTCTTTTTTTCTTCATTAAATTATTGTTTCCCCGGTGTCTTGATTCTAGATCCTGGAGAGGTTGTATTTTGCTGCTGAAGGTTTCCCCACCATTTTTAGTCCTCTAGATACTCTTTTGAAAGGAATACTCGTAGAACCGGAGATCTTTCAAATAAAAAATGTGGTAGCAAAAAACTCAGTAGTGTGGTAAAATAATAAAGCTAGGAAATGTCCAGTCATCCCTCTGCATCCTTGGGGAATTGGTTCTAGGGTCCTGTGAATACTAAAATCTGTGGATGCACAAGTCTCTTCTATAAATGGCCTAGTATTTGTATATAACCTGTGCATATCCTCCCATATAATTTTAAACATCACTAGATTATTTACATACCTAATACAATGCAAATATTACGTACATAGTTTTTATACTGTATTGTTTAGGGAATAATGATAAGGAAAAAATCTGTACATGTTCAGTACAGGTGCAACCACGCAGATGTCCTAGGCCTAATGACACAGAACACAACCCAGTGGTTGTTTGAATTCACAGATGCAGAGGGCCACCTGCATAGATAAAAGGCAAAGAGAGGAGAAAAGGTAAGAAAGAATAAGACAAGAGGAAAGCTAGCCCTGGAATCTGGGAAACTGTTTGAATTTTCCCAGACCTAGTGCCAGACGCAAGAATGAGAAAGATTTCAAAGTGACTCCAGTATCCTCCTTACCGTATGGCAACCAGATGAGGACCACCTAGCTGAGCCCAGTCAGTTACCAGGATCATGAGAGATAATAACCGGCTATTGGGTTGGGGGTGAGTCCCAACGACAGAGCACTTGCTTAGCATCCTTGAAGCTCTGGTTTCAAGCTCTAGTGCTGAAAAAAATAACAATACTAACAACACCAGCAGCAGCAGCAATAGTAAATGACTGTTGTTTCACACCACAAAATGTTTTTTAGAGCAACCGACAACAAGTACAGTTCCACATAAGATTGGGATTTTAGTCCAGACTTTTGAATTGCCCCTCCCAACAGTCATTGACATAGTACAAAGCAGGTAAACAGAAGAATTTTTACCCTGAGTGACAAGTCGCTTCTCTGACACTGGGGATGACAATCTCAGGATGATGACTAGTGTGGCCATTGCCCAGGAAGGAAGTAAGGCTGGAGACCAGAGAACTATTGGTCCCTTGATCAATGGCTTTGGACAGCATTGAGAAGAAATCTTGCAGGGTGACATCCCTAGCCAGATGGCTCCCTCCACAATCCTTTCAGGCTGCTGGAAGGTAACCAGCTCTGCAGCCTAAAATGTGAGTGGAAGATTCCAGCAGTATCTAAACAGACAGGCAGGGAGCCAGAAAGAATTAGCTCATCCTATTTTGGAACAAATGCAAAGCATGGATAAAACTTTTGACTTTCAAGAATGAGTAAGCAGGAAAAAAAACTGAACTACAAAAAGTTCTAGAGCAGAGATAGAGAAAGAAAGAGAGAGCAAGTACACAGTTGTTCATCTTCTCTTTCTGAATATTTTTCTGCTAGGTACCAACTCATCTAGGGACCATAGAATATACTAATCCCTGAGTTTATATAATAGGACCTCTCCATTGCAAGTCATAGCAATGCATTAGGTTTGGTAAAATATCTATACAAAGTTTGCAAAGGGAGGCTTGTGAAAAAAACTTGTTTCCAGTCTGCTAAGCTGTATGTGTGTAGAGATAGAGGGAAACTCAGGGCTATTTTGGGAAGCTTCTCTTGGGGCTCAGTAGTAGTGGCAGCTCTACCTTCTGTGATCAGCACCCAGCCCTCCCACAAGGAAAACAAGTGGATCCTGGTTCCTAGGTAGGGGAAATGGCACCATAGCTCGCTTCATTTCCAGCCTGGGCTTCTAAGCAACACAAGGCACAATATGGCAACTCATGGATGACATGCCTATATTTAGCATAACCTGTTGCTACAGGCCTCTTTCCAGACTGTAGTAGTCTTCAGTCAGTGAACTCCACTGTTACTGTGAAAGAGGTTTTGCACAATTTGTCTCACTTCCAAGTACTAGGATCTCAGAACTTCATGGCTGCATAATGGACAGACTAGTGAGCACCACTCCCTCTTCCACCCCCTAACGTCAATCCCTAAACAGCAGAGATCACTGCAGGTGCAATTTCATTGCCCATGGACAGGTAGTCTAAGATTCTGCAGGGTATATATTTTGTTTATCTTCTCCTGCCAGTACTGGGGGTGGAATCCAGGGCCTCAAACATGCAAGGTAAGCACTTGGCTACTGAGCCATACTACCCTCTACAGAAAATATAGCTAAGGATAAGCAGCAGCATTTGCTATTTTAGTTTTTCCCCTATATCTAAAGAGTAATACTTAATACTCCCCCACATACCCAATTCTGTTTAGTTACCATGAACTACTGCAGCTCAACTAAAAGAGAAATTTTATTTGACCACAGGAGGGCTAATCATTTGCATTGTATCAATACTGCAGCATAATTTGATAATCAAATATCAATGCATTTGCAGGTCATTGCCGTCAAGGAAGTATCACACTCCACCCTTCACCCTTTGAGAAGCTTGGCAGCTGGAGAAGGTAGCATTTCCCTCCACTGTTGCCTTTTTATTTTATGTTTTCACAGTGCAGAGCAATCAACCCAGGGCCTGGCTCCACCACTGAGCTACATCCCCTACCCAATGTGGGCTTTAAAAATAAAATAAAATCTGTCCTTCTAGCTTGTGCCTTTCCTGCTTCAGTTCTGTAGCTCAAGTATAAGCCTCGCCAGTTAAAACCACGGATATGAAAATGAGCTCTAATCGTAGGAATAAACACGGATCTCATTTGTTTTCACTCGGGCAGATGGGGACAGCCCTTCCATGACTGTGGTTAACTTGGCTGTCACAAAACCCAGCAGCTACGAATAGTGCAGGATGAGAGTTACTGTTGATAACTCATTTTTTCATTCTTATTTTTATAGAGGAGCTTTCTGGGTAAGCAGAGGTGGTGAACACTGCTAGGAAAAGCCTGGTGAATTTGTGGCAAAGTTCACAAGGGCCGTTAGAATGAGACTATGCAAGAGAGTAAGGTGCCAGCCGTGTTAAACTTGAGTAACAGAGGCCACCTAGGAACCTGAGAATAGAACTAGGACTCGGCCTCCAGGAAATAAGTCTCAAATACTGAGTGGGATTGAACCCGACCCTATGTTCTTTCCTCTGCATCCTTGTACACATAGGGAGGCCTACACTAAGCCATGAAGTTTAACATCAATGATGACATGGTGGCTGCGGCTCCTCTGTCTCAGGGCCAGCACCCCGTCTATCTAGAAGTTTACTGCACTTGAATAGAGTCACCCAGTGAGGAGACAATGAGCCCAAATAGATTGATGCAGTTTATTACTGACAGCAGAGTCGGCAGCATGAGCTTCCTGTTCACAGAATTTCGTGCTTATCTCCAAGTCCCCTGGGGCCGTGCAGAGGCAGGCCCAGGTAGACACGGGGCAATATACAGGATCTGGGTCACAGATGAAGAACACTGAACCCATGAAATCCCTAATCCTGTAAGTGGAACAACTAATAAACATCCTTATTCTTCCAGGTCTTATTACCTGGAAAGGGGGCAGATCTCCGGGAAGGAAGGGCGAGGTCTCTAGCTTTATTACCCTGGGATATCTTGAAGGGGAGACAGCTCCAAATCTCTCTGCAAGGAATCACTCTTTTTAGTGTCCCAATTCTGCCTATTACTTGAATATCTTTGAACAAAACTCTCAGTGTCTTCTGCTCAGGAGATCTGTGGAAACACAAAATCCATGGAGAATTATCCCTCGGCAATTATAATATCTTATAAACTTATGAAAATGCCAGCTTGGAGTCACAGCCTAGTAATAACTTTAATATCGTGAAATGTCACTGTAGATCACTCTGTCATGTGAAATTCAAAAATCCATGAACAATGCATAAAAATAATAAATACTAAGTGACATTTTTCTGGAAATGCTTAACTCTATGCTGAGATGTCTCGGGAATGACATTTTGACATTTCGGGTTGGATAATTCTTTGTTGTGAAGGATTGTCTCTGCTCCATAAGATGTTCAGCAGCATCCCTGACTACCCAGTAGATGCCAGTTATCATTACATCTAGCTGTGACAAAAATATCTCCAGACTTTGCCAAAGATGTCCGGGGCAGGGGGAGGGGGAGAGATCACCTCCCTTTGAGAACCACAGACTATGGTATATTATGCTATGCCATGGTACTTAAATCAGTGTGATAGTCATACAAAGACTGATAGACAAATGGAATGAAAGAGAGAAGGCAGAAACAGACCCTCGAGGTAGCCTGGTTTATGAGAAAAGTGGCAGCAAGTGAAAAAAAATGGACTTTTCTATAAATGGTGCTAGATCAACTGACTATCACAAGAAAACATAATGAACCTTGATACCTACCTAAATGAGAATGAATTAAGGATGGGGATTTAAACCTGCTAGATAAAATAACAAAGATTTTAGAAGAAGATGTTGCAGGGAAAGGAAAGGTTTCCTTTTTCCCTCTAAAAGTTTGTTGGAATAAACTGCTGATAGATTTAAGAGGAGAAAATGTAAACAAATGTATTAACATGCACAGGGAAAATCACAGCACAGGAGTTATATACAAAATATGCATCTCAAAGAAGAAGTCAGACAGTTGAGGCTTAAATGCCACCCTCCTAGGGGAAGGGAAAGGAGAAGGCAGGGAAGTTTTGAGAGACAGTATGTATTTTTAGTGGAGTTTAATGGGCTTGAAGAAACAATGGCCTGAGACAAAATCTGCTGGCCCTCAGAACAAAGGATTGTAAATTATTCTCTTTGAAATACTGAATAGAACTGAAATAGAAGACAACGGTGAGTGACTAAAGTCTGTCCAGATGTCCTTTGGCAGGCATCAGTCCTTCTTCCTGTCATGGTTAGTTAATGACGACTCAGAGAAGGGACCAGGGTAATTGTTTTCTTCCCTGGCAGGCCTCGCCTTCAAGCAGACAAGGAGATATCAGAGGAAAGCCTCTTCCAGCATCCACTGCTCTCCGAGTTCCTCCAGTGTGAAACAATCAGCATACGAGGAGGCTTATGTTGGGATGACAGTTCCTGGCTCCTTCAAAGACAGAGGTGAACATCTTCATGACCTTCTGGTAGATTAAGAGTTCTTCGACATGACACAAAAGTTGCTAACCATAAAGGAAACTTAGAGTTTCTGTTCATCAAAAGACATGAAGAGAAGAAAAAAGAGAGACTGGGCTGGAGCTGTGACTCAGTGGTGGGTGCTTGCCTGACTCGTGTGAGGCCATCATTTCATCTCCAGCCACACAAACAAAAAACAATAAAGTAAAACAAACTAGTACAGAGCAAAAGCATGATTTAAAAAAAAACCCAGTATGTATACATATTGCCTCATTTTATATTAACTACAAAAAGAAAAAATAATAATGTCACAGTGGAGACAGCACCTTACCTAAGTGATCCAAGTTAGCATCACCACCGATGAGACATCCTGTATCGTGTTCCTCCGAATATCACATCACGAACCGAGAATGATACAACATCACTTCTTGCAAAGACGCACAACCTAACTTCAATCCTGAGGGTTTCTTTTAGACACGTACAAACTGAAGGCATCTTACAAAATAACTACTTAGTACTCTTCCAAAGTGTTAGGGTCGCAAAAGACAAAAACTGCAGAGGTGTTTCAGGGCTGTGAAGACTAAAGAGATGTGACAACTAAATACCATGTGTAACCCTGTATTGAATCCTGGTCCGGAAAACGATGTCAGTGAGATACTTGAAGAAATTCTAATAAGATCTGAAGATGAATATCAACAAAGATTAGGTAACAATTATATAAGGTATCAAGATGAGTGAAGGGACTATGGAATTTCGCTGAAGTTTGAGAATATTTCAAAATAAAAAATTAAAATGAAGAGAAAAATCAAAAAGGAAATTGGCAGAAGACTTGAATAGGCACTTTTCAAAAGAAGATACATAAACAGCCAAATGGCATGTGAAAAACTGTACAACTTTGTTAGTCATCTGGAAAATGCCCCGGTGAGATACCTCTGAGCACACCAGAATATTGGAAGTGAAAAAGACAAGTTATATCGAATGTGAAATTGGAGCAACTCTACTCTCATACATTGCTGGTGGGAGTGAGAGATGGTTCCCGTACTAGGGAACAGTTTGGCAGAGGCAATTCAAGATGAACAAATGCGTAAACTGTGACCCAGCAGTATGTAATGTTCGTCAAAAGACATTTTCAAAAAACTTCATAGCAGCATTATTTGTAATAGCAAACAACTGGAAATAATTATTACGTCCATCAATAGTGAAATGAATAAACAAATTGCAGCACAGTTGCACAATAGAAAACTATACAGCAGGAGAAATGTCAAACTACAAGGACATATAACATGTCTTTCCTGAACAAAACACTGAGTGACAGAGGTCGGGCACAAACCAGGAGTTGTTAAACAACTCTGTGAAAGCTTCAAGAGCATGTAAAAGGTATTTGTGTTTTTGAAAGTCAAAATAACAGTTACCTTGAAGCACACAGAGGGCTCCAGTAACATTGTTACTTGACCTGGGCGCGGCCTCTGTGCAAGCCGCGGAGCGTGTGCGCCCTTTTCTCTACATGTGCGGTGCGTTCATCGACAGTTTACAGTAAACATTTCATCTCTAGCAGAAAAGGGCACATTTCTCCAGTAATATGCACAGCTGGTACAAGCTGACAAATGAGTGGATTAGTTCTTCAGGAAAAAATTATTTTCAAAACAAATAATTGGTTGTGCTGAATGATTTTGATCATTTCCTCAGCTGCAGAACTACATAGTTAAAGAATCACAGGGCTGGGGATGCAGCTCTGTGTTAGGGCACTTGCCTAGCATGCGAGAGGCCCTGGGTTCCATCCCCAGAAGCAAACCAATAAACAAACCAAAAAACCCACAGGGATCACATCACGGGACAACGAACACACATACTTTAGAGAAGCTTTTGCATTTATAAGTGCAAAAAATGTGTGGAAGAAAATTACATTACTAAAATGGTAGGTACAATGAGCTGATTCTTTAAAAATGCCATTTCTTTAAAATAAATGATTGCTTGATTTTACTGATAAAACAGAGAAACAGAAAGCTGTAATTTCAAGTTCTGTGTAGCCTCTTATAGTGCACATTATCCTTAGGACCGTGTACTGTATCCCTGCTTCACCCTGATTGCTCTCACCTGGGCACTGAGACTCTTTTTCCATCACAGGAAGGGACAGATGGTGGGCCAGAGAACCCATCAGTGTGATGGAATGTTCTGAGTCCTAACTGGGGTGGCGTAGCCCTGGCGTTTACATTTAGTAAAACTCGCTGAACTGAGCTGGGTGTGGTGGCACATACCTCTAATCCCAGCTCCTTGGGAAGCTGAGGCAGGAGGATCACAAGCTCAAAGTTAGCCTGGGAAACTTAGTGAGACTCTGTCTCAAAATAAAAAGGGCTGTGGAGGTAGCTAACTGGTAGAGTGCTTTGGGTTCAACCCCTAGTATTGCCAAAACACCGCACTGAATTGTACACCTAAAATTCGTGACTTTAAATGCATGTAAATTATACCCCAATTAAAAAAAAGAATGCTAAAATGATTAATAGCTATTTATTCCCTGGAATCAGAGTCCTTAAAATGACACCCATCGTATTGTCATTAAGGCTGCCTAGCATTTCCCCAGAAGGGTAGCAAGTAGGCGAATTCTCGAGGCTTGTCCTGTCTTCTGGGCTTACCTGCAGACCGAAGGAGTCAGACAAACTGAAAAGGGGGGCTGCTATACGACCATGATGAGTGCTGGGAAATGGTGTTGCCATGTAATGAAATGACATGATGGGAAGACATGTACGGTATTTACAAATCATATAAAAGTGCTGGGATCACGTCATTTGCAGGAAAATGGATGGATCTTGGGATTATAATATTGAGGAGGGAAATAAGATAGACACAGAAGATTAACTATCACACGGCTTCTCTTACATGAGAAACCCCAAATATAAGTACTGTACAAAGTAAAATAAGGGAGAGATTGTAGGAAACAGAGACCTTTTGGAGAAGGAAAAGGGAGTCAGTGGAAGAGGGGTTGGAAACGATCAAGAATATATAGACGTATGCAAATTCTCCAAAATTAATGTATTTATTATGTATTATAAACATACACTAATTTAAAGTGAAATCAATGCACTGGGATGGACTGGGGCGCAGCCTCCTGACTTTCCCGTTAGGTCCAGCTGTGTTTCCAGTGCAGTACCTGGGCGAGGTTGCCATCTAGTGGCAGGAGGGATAACGACGTGGAGGGGAGTGGCAGGGAGGAACCAGCTTGTCTTTACCCTTTTACAGAACCCAGGTCCCTTGGCAAAAGGTAACTCTCCAGCTGTGGATTGTCAGTGGTGGGCTAGTGACCCATCAAAGAGCTTGGAAGAATCCTTTGAAGAGATTCTTTGAAACTGAAGAGAATTGAGGGAGCTCCCTCCAAGTCAACTTCCTCATGTATTTGTCCCAGTAAAGTTTGCATGTGGGTGGATGAAGTCCAAGGGTGTACTGCTGGGCAAACGGAAGATGGGCTGTATTTCAGCTTCCAGCTCCACCTCTGCCAGGAACCCTTTCGCAGTGGAATCTGCATGGCCAGCTGCTGCATCCCTGATGAGCAACAGGGCCTTCTCCTAGCACCTCAATTGCCCACAACAATGATTCCTAAAAGATGATAGGGCACATGCTGTACATGGAGGCTCATGGCTGCAATCCCAGCACTGGGGAAGCTGAGACAAGAGGACTGCAAATTCAAGGCCAGCCTGGGCCATGTAGCAAGTTCAAAAGAATTCTGAGCTTTATAGAGAGACCTTGTCTCAAAAGTGGGGCGCACAAGATAAACACACTCCACCCTCATCTGTATGTTTAAGGTGCTTGGGCAGCCAGTGTTACTCGTGAATTTCAGCTTTCTATTCAACAGGCACCATAGTTTTAGTTTTCTATTCAGGCAGGCCTAGGTGTTAAAGGTCTCTTTCAGGTGAAATGGGAAAAAGGCTGGGTGCTTCCAATGTCACGTCTTTAGGAAAACACCAACACGCTACAGCGTGTTGGACAAATCCAAAGCTATACTTAAAGGGCATAGAAAATGTCATACTTTAAACTCAATGGACAGACAAAAGACATGTTGTAGAACGAAGACAAGGAAGTTGTTTATTCACTTAGCCAACATTTCCTAAGCACTCGATGAGAGACTGGGGCAAAAGTCCCTCTGCCGGGCAGACACCCACCGCTGTTCTGTACCTTAGAAGATGCCAACTCGCCTATCCCAAATTCAAGGCTAGAAGGCTCACCTTTAGTGAGGCCTTCTGCCTGTAGAGTCACGATCTCCACCGTCACTCTACGAACGCATCTCCCTTAGCATTTATCACATTTACTGTCATTACTATACTTACATTGATTTTTCAGCTTTCTTCTCCCCCAAATAAGCTTTTGATTTGTTGGATTTTTCTACTATATCTTTGTTCTGCATTTTATCAATATTGCTTTTATCTTCCTTATTTCTGTCATACTTTCTTTAGATTTACTCTGTTGTTGTTTTCCTAGTGTCTTCAGTTCAGTCTAACACATATAAAAACTATTTTTAGGGCAGCAAAATACATATGTAACATAATCATTCTTAAGTGTACATTCAGTGACATTAATTAAATTAACATGCTGTGTAGATAGCACCACTCCTTTTTTTTTTTTTTTTTTGATGCTGGGCTCGAACTCAGGGCCTTGTGGATACAAAGCAAGCACTCTAACCACTGAGCTAAATCCTCAGCCCCCAAAGCACCACTCTTTACAAAAGTGTTCATCACCTTCAGCAGAAACTTTCTATCCACTGAGCAGTAAATTCCCATTCTACCTCCCACCAGGCCCTGGTGCCCTCTATTCTACTTTTTGTCTCTATGAATTTGCAAATTCTAGGCATTTTATGTAAGTAGAATCATATAATATTTATTCTTTTGGCTTTTTTCATTTAGCATAGTATTTTCGAGCTCATCCATATTGTCTCATGTGTCAAAATTTCATTCCTTTTTATGGGTAATTTTCCATTGCATATGTATACCACATTTTGATTATTCGACCATCTGTTGAGAGACTCCAGGATTGTTTTCACCTTTGGGTACTGTGAATAAAGTTCATGAACACTGACACACAAGCATGCCTGAATATCTTCTTGAGGGTGTATAACTATAATTACTTCGTTACATCATTGCTACTTCCAGTAGACCATAGATCCCATTGGTTGGTCTTATTCACTTTATATCCCCAGGCTTAGCAAGGATGAAATGCACAGTAGGAAAACGCATTTGGTAAAGAAATGAGTAACGATAATAGTATTTACATCTATGAATCATTTTGAAGTTTAAAAAACATTGATTGTGTATTTGATTTGTAGTTAGTCTTCACAATGACCCTGTGAGGTCCTAGGAGAGTCTGATACTACTATTTCCATTTTATAGAGGAGGCTAGCAAAGGTAAAGAAACCCAGTGTCAAAGTCCCTTCGATGCTAATCCAGATCTTTCACCTCCTAGGTGAATTTTATTTTTATCCTATTTTGCTATTTTCTCTTATTATTTCTGACAAATTGTTGGTGAAATAGCCACTCTCACTGAAGGCTGAGCACAGGAATAAAGGTTTTTCTATGAAAGAGCTAGAGGAGGCGAAAGGGTAGAGATTCTTGACTTGCCCTCAATTGCCTAGTAAAATAGTTCCTGCACTTGGAATTTAAACAACCCAGAGTAGTCTCTTTTCTCCTTCCCTACCTCCTTCTTCCCTTTAGATATGAAGTCTCACTATGTTGTCCAGGCTTGTCTCAAACTCTTGGGCTCAAATGATCCTCCTGCCTCAGACTCTTGAGTAGCTGTGACTACAGGCATGGGGCTACTGCAGCTGGCTCAGAGTAATCTTTTAACATCGTAGATTTGATCACATGACTACTCTGTGTGAAACCTTCCAATGGTGTGGC
>PVJO010020959.1:15719-31105 GCA_004026905.1 Hystrix cristata | reverse complement strand
CTCACTTATTTTATGGAGGAGAAAGTTATCTGAAGTCTTTACTCCACCATTTTCCTTGACATCACTTCTTATTTACTATTTTAACATTTGTTCAGCATCATGAATATCTTTAACATATGTACCAAAAAGATGAAGACAAGATTCCTGCATTACAATAGCATCATATGCAAAGTACAGGGTGCACACATTCTTACAACTCAACAACAAAAAGAAAAGTAACCCAATTTAAAAAAACAGGGGGGTTGCAGATTTAGCTCAGTAGCAGAGTGCTTGCCTAGCAAGTACAAGGCCCTGAGTTCAATCCCCAGCACCTCCACAAAAAAAAAAAAAAAAAAAGGAAAACATTTGTTAACAGAAAAAGACTGTGAGTCTGCTTGGGTTGGTGACTGGAAATAATGACTCACAGATCTTTTGTTAAAGAATACTATTCAGGGTGCATATAATATTGTGGTGTATCTTGAAAGGGATATAAAGAATCAGAACTCACCAGGGGTATGACTGCAACACTGTGGAAAGGAGCAGCATTCTGTGTAGCAACAGGCTTCCAAATCTGTAGGGTATGTTCCTTTGGTGGAGGTGATGTTATCGTGGCTTGTAAAGCCATCCTTTAAGATTTGGAGAGGTAAACAAATGTATAGATATTATACACAGTTTTATCTAAAGCAATAAGAAATTAATCTATATATACATATCTAGTACAACAGATCTATATCTAAAGCAATAAGAAAGCTACTAAGACTCCAATTATAAAATAGGCTTTTAAAGAGCATAAATAATTTACAAAATAAAACAAAATTTTCACCAACACTTGAAAAATTCAATCCCATTACAGTATACATGATATATAATGTATAAATCCATACACTGTAGGACACTGGCCCAGTCCACGATAGTCTCTTTCTCCAGCTGGACCACACTGACATGCTGGGAGAAGGTTCTGTCCTGCAGGGTATGTGCGTCCATCTCAATGGGAAGGATTCCCATGATTTCAAGAACAGAGATCTGGACCTTCTCCATAGATCCGGTACTACTTACTTTTGTAGAGTCAATGGTTTGCAAGAGAGCAGATTTAATACAAGACAAGTCCAAGTTACAACATTCACATACATGACCCAAATGCAGGAAGAGTGCAGAACATCTACCTATACACTGGAGACTTGAAAGATCCAATCAAGGACTGGGAGCCCACGGCAATGTCTCATGTACATCCATGTCTGCACTAAAAGGCTGAAGAAATCCATAATGGAATCAGGATGCGATGCTCACAGCAGAGATG
This sequence comes from Hystrix cristata, assembly GCA_004026905.1. Lineage (NCBI taxonomy): Eukaryota > Metazoa > Chordata > Mammalia > Rodentia > Hystricidae > Hystrix > Hystrix cristata. The sequence continues at coordinate 29,829 of PVJO010020959.1, read as the reverse complement.
AAGATCAGAGCTCCCTTGAAGTGAACAGCAGCCATCCCTGACGACAGCAATGCCTCAAGCTCCTTCTGCAACAAGAACAGTTGAGTCCCCTTCTGGAGGACCAGCCACAACAGAGCTGCTCCTGGGAAAACACCAGCCGCTATCTTCTGCTCCCATTCTCCTTTATTCTGTATCAGCAATAATTCTCAGGTGGATCCTCTACACCCAGAACCACACCAACTCAGTCAGCTGGGTGTTCCTGCTGAAGTTGACCACAATAATAAGTCTACCACAGATCCTAAATGAGTAGTAGGGTGAGATTATGGGAAACTCAAACCCTACTGGTCTTTTGATTCCATGAAAGTGGATACCTTCCTGTGTACTTCAGTATTTCGCAAATGTGATTCCCTATAAAAGTTGTGATGGGGTCGGGGATTTAGCTCAGTGGTCGAGCCCTTGCTTAGCAAGCACTAGGCCGTGAGTTTGAACCCCAGCACCCACCCCCCCAAAAAAATGTTGTGAGCACCAACTAACAAAACGAGATTTGGAAAGTTTTGTGAACACTTTGGGCCATTTGTGACAATAGTAACGGCCTGACTCTCTCCAAACCACAGTGCTTTCCTCTCGGATTCCCTTCTCTAGTTTATTTTTGCATCAACACTACCCCTTTCTCTCACTTTATTTTAATAAGATTTCTTTTCAGCTATAAAATGCATATTTATTTTAGGAAATTTGAATAATAAAATTACATGGAAAAATACCCACAATTCTATCAATTTCTTCCTCCAGGGTTTCGATGAAACAATTACATTCTGAATAAGGTATTTCACATCTTTGTTTCAAGGAGAAAAAAGAATCTTTAGAAGAATTCACTCTAGTTTTTGATAAATTTGGTTAACATGCATGGACCAGGAAAACAATAGACTTATTACCTGACAGGCACAACTGAATGCAGAAAATTAAACATAAGCAACATTTGGCTCTACTACAGTATTCTTCCTCATAAACATTAGTGTAATAGATGTATAAATGATAGCTATCATGTATAAAGTCTTATTTAATTATATAATTTTCATTCAACCAAAACAGCAAAATATCATTATTCTTAACTTATAAAACAAGAGTCTACATCAAACACACAGCTCTTAGGTACTAAATAGAAAGTTTTATGGGATTTGAACCCTGCCATCTTTGCTTCCAGGGTATTCTTTCCACAACAGCCCAATATCTCACCATGAGTACCATAGTCTGCTACTTAGGGGCTTTGTGGTTGAACAGTTCAAATCCCTGCTCCTTCTTTCCTTTTCATACTACTATCAGTAGTGTGGGAAGTAACATCCTGGTGTGTAAAATATAGTTTCTATGATTACTTCCCCTAACAAAAGCCCTAAAATTTGGGATACAGCTTTAAAGGTAGGAATACTTTTAAGGCTATTTGTACATATTGTTAATTACTTGTTTCAATGGAGCTGTTTAAATCATAATTAAATCAGCAGAGCATGAGGCTTCGTGCACCACCTTTATAAAAATATTGGTTCAACATCGAATTGTTTCTCTGATTTGAGAAACCATAAGTGTAAATAAGGACAAAGGGGTAGAGTAGATAGTATGGTTAAAAAAAAAAAAAAGGAGATAGTATTCAAAAGAGAGGAGAACTAGATAGGGGAAAGGGGGATAAAGAAGAAGGTTAAAAGAAAAGTAAGATGAAAGGGAAAAAAATGGAAAAGTGTAAATACACTTGTTGCAAATAGGGAGGGGTGGGTGAATGGAAGGGAGGGGAGGGGAAGGGGGAAGAGGGGGAAAAACCAAGATGTATCATGTACAAGTACAAAATAACCATGTTAATTATGATCATTATGTATACAATGTACCAATACATGTTCTTGGTAAAAATAAAAAAAAAATATTGGTTCACTTAATAGATGAAAAGTGATTCTCGCTTATTAACATTTGTTAGTTTACTTTTGATAGCTATAACTTACTGTTAGTTTACTTTTGATTGCTATAACCCACTGTTTTAATACAACAATTTGGGCTGGGGATTTAGCTCAGTGGTTAAAGTGCTTGCCTTGAAAGCACAGGGACTGGAGTTCGATCCCCAGCACCAAAAAAAAAAAAAAAAAGAAAAAAAAAAAACCAACAATTTGCCATTTAACAGAGTGAACTTTACACAAAAACTGGCTAAATTCTTGAAATAGGAATGAAGTTGAGGGGGAGGAGTGATTATTAGGCTTTTCCTTCCCGTAATTCACTCAGTAGTCATCCAGCTCTAACCCTAGGCCAGGTATCATCATGTGAAAGTCCACCCCTGACCTCAAAGAGCTTCGGGACTAGCAGGAGAGAAAGACTTGCTGCACATGGTGGCATATACTGCTAATCCCAGCCACTCAGGAGGCTGAAGCAGGAGCATCACAAATTTGAGGCCAGCCAGGGCAATTTAGGGAGACCCTATGTCAAGGTTAAAATTTTAAAAAGGACTGGGGATATAGCTCAGTGGTAGAGTACCCTGGGTTCTATCCCAATGCTAAAATAAACAAAGAAACAGACAGACACAGACAATTACAGGACAGATTTATCAGCACTGTGACCAAAGTAGTAAAAGGAAGATGCTTTGGAAAACAAAGAGGAAGGTACTTCAACATGCTTCAAGGAGTTTCAAAGCCTTTTTGAAGATGCTGAAGACTGAGCTCCATATTGAAATGAAGCTTTTCTATGGCATCCCAAGTACAATTAATCACTTCTTCATCAGCATTCTTTTTTGGGGAAGGGTGGGGAGGCTTGCACTTGCTAGGCAAGCACTCTACCACTGAGTGAAATCCTGACCCCATCAGTGTTCTTTTATTACAGCACTTACAATAGTGTGTTGCACTTATTTGTTTCCATGCCACTTCCTCTGAGCTGAACTTCCTGAAGTAATAGAAATGCAATAGATATTTGAGTATTATTTTGAAATTCTAACCACAAAGCTATTTCTTCCTATACTTCCTTTTTACATATCTATATATCTATAACCATATGATTTTTCCTTTTGATGGTAAAAATAATACTATGTACCACACATATCCAAGGCCCAAAAGAAAGGGATGGAAACTAAGGAGTGTTGATGAAGTATATGGAATAACAGAAATGTTCATCCATCACTGGAATCAGTAAGAATTTGTACAACCACTTTGGAAAACTGTTGGCAATATCTACTAAAACTGGGTCTTTCTTATCCTCTGACCCAGCAATTCCACTTCCAGAATACATTCAACATAAATGCATGCACATGCTTAACAAGAGGCAACTTTTCACCAAAAGCAGCAGTGTTCATAACTGCTCCTAACTAGAAAATACACAAATGTGCATCAACAATAGAAAAACTTATTTTGGTACATCCCACACAGCAAGAAAAAAGAATCTAGATTCAACGATATGAAGGAATTTCATGAAAATAATGTTGAGGGGAAACAGCCAAAATTTTTTCACCAAAAACTTACTGCATGACTCTTTTAATATAAAGTATAACGACACGCAAAACCGTACTGTGCTATTAGAGACTGACAGGGAATAGGAAAAGAAGTTTCTGGGGATGCTGGTAAGGTCTGTCTCTTGATCTGAATACTGATACATTATTCATGTCATCTGTTTATTACACTTCAATGGTTTTTGTTGTTTCTTCTTTCCGGTATTGGAGATTGAACACAGACCCTCCGCACTGAAATACACTCCCAGCCCCTTTAAATTTTTTCTTTCTGTTTTGAGATAGGGTCACGCTAAGTCGCTCACAGTGGGTTTGAATTTGAGGATACTCCTGCTTCAGCCTCCCAGAACGTTGAGATTACAGGCGTGTGCCACCACAGCTGGCTGCTTAAATGGGTTTTTTAAAAAGAGTAATACATCTTAGAGAAAGTTGGAAAATACTGGTATGTTTTTTAAGTGTTTAATCACCCACTATGCGCCCGTTCAGAGGTAACTACCGTAAATATGTTGGATAATGTCCGTCCAGTCTTTTTTGGAAGTCAGTATTCTACGAACATATTTCGTATTTCTCACCAGAAAGGTTGCGCAGATTTACTGTCCCATTGGTCAGGTGTGCAGGCTCCTTGAGGCACATTCCCACCCTACATGGTTTATTATTTCTGACTCGTCCGAGACAGCGGAGCGCCAAGCAGAACTGAGGGTCTCAAGCTCAGACTCGGCCGGACGCGCCGCACGCACCGGGCTTCCCCGGCGCGGGCTCCCCACCAGGCTCGCGCACGCGCACGCGTCCCGCCGCGCCTTGCGCCTCCCGGTTGCCGTGGAAACTGCAGAGCACGCCTGCGCCCGCAAACCCGCCACTGCTGGAGGGAGACACGCCCAGGCATGGAGCTGCCGGATCCAGTACGCCAGCGGCTGGGAAACTTCAGCCGGACGGTGTTCCGTGACTCCAGCCGTACCGGGCCGGAGTACAATGAGGGTCCGGGTGAGTGGCCGAGGCCCGGTGCAGAGTGTGGCCCGCGCGGATATTGACGCATCCAGATTTTGCCCAGACTAAAAATGGCGGCGTTGCCTTCCGGTGACTCTCCGCATTGCGGGGAGTTCCTTGGGGGAGGGACCGGGCTGGGGGCCGAGGCTGGGCCCCTTCGAGCCGTGATCCCATCTTGGCCTGGTCCTGTGCCATTTGGCTGTATCATTGCAAACGCGGCAGCCGAAGTGGTGCCAATCTTTGCGTCCTGTGAGGCCCGCTGCTGCCCTAGAGGCGACTCAAATAATAAAAATAATAAATTCTACGCAGCACAACAGTCCGTGAAGGCCGATGTTGATTTTCCTCTGCGTCGCCCGCCCTAGTTTTCCAGACCAGGATAGAGGGAACAACCGTCCCTCTCCCGAGCCTTCATCCCCAACTCTGGTGAAATAGCTATGCCTTTTCTCTTTTCCTCGCAGAAGTACGTTCCTCCTGAAGCCGTTTTCCAGGAGAAGAAATGGGGGAAGGTTTTTAAATACATCATTGTAAACCGCTGTTTATTCAAGGGGTGCCTGCCAAAATCAACCCCTTCCCTGCCTTCTCCTCCCCTATATAAAACTCTTTCCCCAGTCTGGTGACAGAATACTGCAATGTAAGGATGCTGCATCCAACGTGATGGACAAGTGATAACGCAGTTTGGTCGAACACAGTTTCTGCCTCCTTAGTGATGAGCCACTGTCCACCAAACCTATGTGGTTGGCATCATTGACCTCTATGGTGGAATACAAATCTTTTCTGCCGCCTGGTTTTAAGGGTTTTAAAGGGGCCATGGAGTGGCAGAGAGAAGCAAAGTCAGTTCATATAGTTGTATTTTGTCACTTGATCATTTACCTATTCCCCAAATGTAGGTAGGCCTTTTTATAATTTAGGCTGTACAGAGAAAAACATGAAAAATTGTATTTTCACTTTTTTACATTTCTGAGGGTGAGATTTAGCAGGCACTAAAATCGCTTAAAGCAAAGTATTAGGGGTCAGCAGACCAGTACTGAAAAGGGCTACATAATGAATATTTTAGACTTTGGAGGTCAGATGGTCTCTGCTGCAGCTAGAGACAACAGTAATTTCGTGGGCATGGCTGTGTACCAATAAAACTTTATGGACACTGAAGTTTGAATTTCACATGGTTTTCACATGTCACCGAATATTATTTTTTAACCATTTAAACACAAGAAAAACATTTGTAGCTCACCACCTGTACAAAAATAGACAGTTGGCCAGCAGTTGGCCTACCCATTTATATTATATAATGTTTTAAGTTCTGTTTACAGAACTCAACTTGAACTCTTACAAAATTTAATGAATCCATACCTTCAAGTTTCATTTACATATTAATTTGATTTTCAGGTGTGTGATTATAAATTTGATGTGCTGAAATAATGGACATGGCACAACTTACATCCTGTTCATGTAAAAATTTTCTGACATTAGAAAGTGTTCTTTGCAGGAGTTGGGGATTTAGCACAGTGGTAGAGTGCTTTCCTAGAAAGCACAAGGCCCTCACTTTGATCCCCAGCACCCAAAAAAATTAAAAATTAAGTGTTCTTTGCAAAATTTGAATATAGTTTTGACTCCAAAAGTAATAAAATTTTCAGTTTAAAATTTTCAGCTATTTATTATTTTTCCATGTTACCTTCTTTGTGGATCTGAAGTAGTAGTAATTATACTGTAAAAACAAGTTTATTTCATGTGCATAACTGACCAAGAATCATACTATTATAAAAAAAAATACTAGGCTGGTGAGTTGTCTTCAGATTTAATAGATTTTAAGAATCTTTCTTTTATCAGTGGCAATTTAATAAACTAGTATGAGCAAAAGATGATCATAATCAGGCATATTCTTGGAGATAAAATCATTTTTCTGTAAGAGATCATGATTATTTCTTACATTTCAGAATTATTAAATGATAGGTTAAAATATTCAGCTGTGGAAAAAAGAAAAAAATAATGTTTTAAAGAAATTTACATAGTGCCTTTGTAAAATCTTAAATTTAGTGTAGTTGATTTCAAAATATACATCTGCTCTTAATTCAGATTTAGAAAGTATTTTGTAGGGCTAAATTCTAAAAATCAAATTTTTAATTTAGGCCCCTTCTTATATGAAAGCAAAAGATATTATGTGATCAATCTTAGATAAATGGAACTCGTATCACAAATGGCTGTACTGTTGGTATCCTTATGACAGTATGCTTTCATCAGTTCATTCTTTCTGCTTATGCATATTTGGTATTCACAATGTGTAAGGCAAGATGTTAGGTTCTGTGAGGGTCTCAAATCTGGGTTGGACATGGTCTTTGCTTAAAACGAGACTATATATGAGGTGTGATCGAAAAACAGGGTCAATGTTAAATTTTTTTTATTACAGTAAAAGACACATTGCCAATAATCCTCCTCAAAATACTGCCCCTTGCTTCAAACACACTTATCTCACTGTTCTTGCTACTTTCTGAAGCAATTCTCTAAATCCTCTTTCACAAGTGTTTTTAGTTGCATTGTTGTGGCACCTCAGTGTCCTGAATCAATTTAAAACATTCACTTTTCATGGTCATTTTGACTTTGTGGAAGAGCCAGAAATCACATAGTTGTCAGACCAGGCAAATGAGGTCGATGAGGACATGCCATGATATTTTTATTTTTATTTATTTATTTTTTTTTTTCTGAGATAGGGTCTCACAATGTAGTTCATCCTGGCCTTGAACTCACTATGTAACCCCGGCTGGCCTCAAATTTGTAATCCTCCTGCCTCAGCCTCGAGTGCTGGGATTACAGATGTGCACCACCATGCTCAGTTACCATAGTATTTTTAGTTGATAGAAATTGCCTTAAATAGTTGATCAACTCAATATTATAAATATATATGGTGAATGTTTAAATTAAATACTTATTACAGTAGAAGACATATTTTCATTAATCCCCTCAAAATACTCCCCCTTGCTTCAGACACACTTATTCCATCATTCTTGGCAATGTGTCTTTTACTGTAGTAATTTCTTAATTTAAACGTCATCCACCGTTTTCAGTCTCCCTTTGTATAAGTAGACGAGAAGGAAAAGGAACTAATTGTTGAGTGCCTGCTAAGTGTGCTAGGCATAGTGATAGGGTGAAGTAATTTGTATTATCACTAATCTTCACAAGCAGCCCATGAGGTAGTTCTAACGTTACCATTTACTGATCATGAAATGAAGGCTCAAACAGGTTAAATACTTTATTTCAAATCTGCCATCCAGGTTCACTGAGACTCTAAAGCCCAGGTCTTTTCAATGCAGGTGACTGTCTTGGGTGAGAGGAGTATTGTTCTTTGTCAGCACTCCAGAAAGAGCTTTCTGCTGGGATAAGAGAATATGATTGAGGAAGGATTTATGGAAAAGATGGCATTGGATTGGACATTAAAGAATGGGTAGGTTAGGGTATACTGAAAAAAAATAAGGTATCTATAATTTGAGGAGATTAGTTTTTATACGAGTTTATCTGTGAAATATTCATTTTTACTTATTTTATGCATTTATTTTATAGGATCTTTACATAGAACTCTACGAAGGAGACAATGATAATTACTATCTGTTCAATAGGATTCATACTGATAATCCACATTTAATTTATACCAGTAGTGAGCAAAAAAAGCAGACTATAATGGCAAAATAATAAAGTAATTGAAGACTATGAAACATGTCCCCAGGTAACCATTATTTGAACTAAATGGTATTAGGATGAATATTCTTTTCACTGTCAATAATTATAAATAGACTTAAAATTTGGGGTTTTATTGAACCAATAATAGTTATTAATTCTCAAAAATGAAAGGATTTGAAGGGCTTCAACCATAATTAAGGGTTTGTCCCTTTTCTGTTTCTTCTGTAGATAGTGAAATGAGCTCCAGTTTGGCCCTGCAGATGTCACTTTATTTTAACACTTACTTTTTCCCACTTTGGTGGGTGGGCTCCCTTATGATGCTGCATATGAAGGTAAGTCTATGCTTTATTATTGGTGAGGCCCCTTATGCCCTTCGGTAACATTGTTACATTGTCAATAAAATTAATAGTTCTTCAACACTGTTTTTCTGTCCAGGTCAGTACTACTATATGTGAGATTTTACAGACATGGTTTGTTTTTTGTTTTTAGTATTCATTCTTGCCCGATTACTACAAATTCATCGTGATCACTATTATCGTCCTTGTAACCTTAATTGAAGCTATCCGGTTATACCTGGGCTACATGGGTAACCTGCAGGAGAAGGTAAGCTCTGCTTCCCTCCCTCTCGGTGCTACACATAAATGCCTTTTCAGCCCCACGTGAGGCCATGAGCCATGGAAATAGCACAGGCCTCTTTAAGTCCTGGCTCCAAACTGACCACTTCTGTCACTGTAATCTCTGTGCTTAATCACTTGAGCTTCTGGTCCTTCGTCCGAAAACTAATCTATAAAATGAGGAAAATAGTACTTAACTCCACATGTGTATTGAGATTAAGTGAAATGATTTATATAAAGTACCTGAACATAGTAAGCACTTAAGAACTGATAGTTTTCCTTCTTCTCATCAGTCTTAAAAAATTTTTGTCAATTTAACTTGTCTGTTTGGATCCTGAATAAGAAAAGGGGGAAATTACAAATTCATTTCCTTGCCAAACACATGTTTTCTGAATTATCATGCTGCCTAAGCATTTACAGTTACCAATGTATTGGGATAATTCTGTGCTTGTTTAGACCCTTGATAATTAGGTCCCACCCAACATATCTCACTGTATTTCTTGCCATTTCTTAACCAAACCATCCACTCCAGACTGATGTGTTTATTCCCAATCATGCTGCTTTCACCTGTTTGCTTATTTACCTTTTTCCTTACTCCTCCCTCTGCACAACTTTAGAAACCTATACACATTCTTGAAATCTTTCTTTCTCCTACTCTAATACTCTTATTTCTTGTAGCACTTAGTTTATACCTCTAAATGTTGCATTTAGTTATTCACCAAAGTTTACTATTATAGGATTATTTTGCACAAAGTTAATTTTCTTATCTAGGTAGTGTGTTCTCTAAGGACAAGGACCATGTCATACTCCTTTTGAATTACAGAACCCATACTGTAGGTTCACAGTAGTACTGAGTATTTATTTACGTGCATAAACAAAAAAACCTGTATTTTACTGATCTCATTACTCTCTCCAGGAGGGATGGGGTCAAAACCAGGGCCTCACACATGCCAGACAATGTTCTACTGCATCACAGCTCTAGCCGTGATCTCATTACTCTTGACACGTGTCATTGCAGGTCCCTGAGCTGGCGGGCTTTTGGCTCTTGAGCCTTCTGCTGCAGTTGCCTTTAATTCTTTTCTTGCTGTTGAATGAAGGCCTAACGAATCTGCCCTTGGAAAAAGCGATGCATATCATCTTTACTATCTTCCTTACTTTCCAAGTTATTTCAGCATTTTATACCTTGAAGAAAATGGTCAATCAGTTGGCAGCTCGTTTCCACCTCCAGGATTTTGACCGGCTCTCTGCAAACAGAGGAGACCCAAGAAGGATGAGGTCATGTATAGAAGAGATTTGATCCAGTGCTGTTGAGAGGAAATCTGAAAGATTGTAGAAGACTGCAAAAGTTAGGCAACATCAGAGATCTAGCATGAGAACAGGAACAAAGCAAGTGTTTTGAACTGTATACTCTCTAGCTCTGAAATTCCCAGGTTGGGGGCAATGCTAAAACTTCATATAATACCTGAAAGCAGTATATCAAACCTAAAACCTACATGCTGTCCACCTAAAGCAAATTTTTTTTTTTTAATGTGGACTTTACAAGATACATAGACATCTAGTAGTAGTTGTGTTTTACTAGTTTTACTGTAATATTTCTAGTTGCTTTTAAATTTGTTGCTCACTGTATATCTGACCATGCTTCTGGAAGTACATACAAATACTAATCAAGGGGCTTTTAGCTCAGTGGTAGAATAGTTGCCTAGCATGCACAAGGCCCTGAGTTCAACCTCCAGTGCTGCTGAAACAAACCAAAAACAGGAATGTTAGTCAACATTTTTGTGTATTAGACTATATTTATATAAAGGATCAAATTTTCATGTCTGTTATGGTTAAATTCTAACCCTAGTCTTTGTTAGCTGTTATGCTGCGGTAAAGAAGACAGGTGGATTATCATATTTAGGGAATATTTTTGTCATAAAAATTGTAACTTTTGTAAAACGATGTTCAGTATTCGTGGTGATGTGCAAAATGCTTTTATAATAAACTATGGTGTTAATAAAGTGTCAGCAACAGATTATTCCTGTCGTGTTCAGTTCTGTTGTCCTTCGTCTTACAGAGTCGCCAGAGAAAGAAGGAGAAAAAAATTTTGCTTTTATGTAGCAAGCACTATAGTAGGCACATTAAATTAACCCTTGTGATTTCATCTATTAGGTCACTGTTCATTGAAGAACTGCTGCATACCCATTAAATTCACATGAGGCTTGATTTGAAAAATCAAGGTGTCTCTTGACAAAGTGAGAGCTAAGATAGCAAAAAGGACCATACTCCTGATTCAAAATGAGTATGTTCCTTTCTAATACAAACCCATGTAAGGAAATCTATCTTAAAACAAAGTTGTTTGGCTATATCTGAACGTTATTTTTAATTGATTATTGGATCGACTGAAGGGACATAATGTTTTTCTCTCTTGTTTTCTTTTCTATGGGATAATATACCTTTATAAATAATGAATCGTTATGGTTTATGTCTGGATGTCCCCCAAGGGCCTCATGTGCTCATAGGTGGGTCTTTTGGAAGAAGATTGGACCATGGGGGTGGCATACCTAAATGTGCTGTGAGGAGGTGGGCCTGGTCTGAAGAGGTAGGTCCCTGGGGGTGTAACCTAGAAGGGTGTATCTCCCTCCTAGCTCCTCCCTTTTCTCAGCGTCCTGGCTGCCATGATATGAGAATTTTCCTCCACCCAGGCCCTTCTGCCATGCTTTTCTGTGTTTAGGCCTGCAAAACATGAACTGATACTTATAAAACATGAGCCAAAATAAATCTCTCCTCCTTTAAACCTAAAGATATCAGGGATTCTGTCCCAGCAAGGAGGGAAGTGACTAAGCCATGTATTTTACTGAGGGAATGTTGTAGCTACATTAAAAATTGTTCTCTGTAGTTCATTCTTTTTCTGCAATTCATGCTCATTTTAGGGTTTCCATGATTTACCTGAATATTCGTATATTGCTTACTTTTTAAAAAATGTCTTTACTTCCCATTCACTCTTGATTTTACCTGACCAAACTGTTATGCTAATTTTATTTCTGCAGTGTGTGTGATTCTCCCCCCATGCAGTGGCTGATTACTTTCTCCTACACCAAAGTAGTCACTTGATCTACTGTAATGATTTGAAATTGAAAGTAGAATTCTCTTTGAATATTTTTCTGAAACTTACATGTTTGCCTTGTTTCCCAGACAGAAATAGGTAGGTAATTCTATAGGAAACTATCAAATTAAATCTACAATGTAGGTAAATTAAGGGAATGATCAAGAAAGACTTTTTTTTCTTTCTGGTGGTGGTGGTACTGAGGAATGAACTCAGGTTTCTCACTGAGCTATCAGTCTTTTTTTTTTTTTTTTCTTTTTCTTTAGACAGGGTCTTGCAAAGTTACTAAATTGCCAGAGTGGGCTCAAACTTTGATCTTCCGGCCTCAGCCTCCCAGAGTGCTAGGTTTACAGGCATGTGCCCCCCCATACTGAGCTTAGAAAGACTTTTTTTAATTTGAAGATATCTTCAAGAGTTTTATTTCAAATGGAAGTGCTTCAGGCACATTTAAACTTTAGGAGTAAGAGGTTAATAATGAAAATTTTAATCATAGAAAAACTTCTGAGAAAATGGATTTGATTCATTAAAATGTTCAAATTTTGCTATAATAAACACAATACTTAAAATGCAGACATAATGAGATGCAAAAAAGAAACTAAGAAGGTAGATTAGGACCAAGAACGAGTCTTTGTTTGTCATCTAAATAACCATGGTTTTTGTGTTAGACTGAACCAGCACTTTCTGTGGACGTATACCTGGTTCTCTGCAAGTGTTTCACATTTAGGTAGAGGAGATACTCACATGTCAGTGTGTTTGGTGTATAGACTCTTTCTTGTTTTTATCTGAAAATGTTTGTTAATTCTTAATTCCTATATATTTTGTTCTCCACATATTTTTTTCTTTCAGCCTTTTTCTCATCAGCAATAAGGTAGGTGTGAATTTATAGAAAACCAAATGACTTTAAAAATTGAAATTTGTTAGTTTAACATATACTTGAATGCATGTCTCATATATGCAAGGAATACTGGAGGGTCCAAAGATGGATACACTCCATCCTCAGGTTTAATGTGGGAGGCAAAACATCACAGGAGAAAAGTGTGACTTTATCAGGGAGGTGCACTGAATAAGTTAGGACTTTTTGAGTACCTGACAGATAGCAAGCATTTGATTTCCAGGACATCTCCCCTCTGTGTTCTGCACTTAGCATCCAGGATTAACAGCACACTGGCCCTTCATCAACATCATTTAGCATTCACCACACTGCACACTAGAGGGGAGGGGCTGACACTCAGGTTAAATACACACAGTTTCTCCCCCTTGCCTGAACAATCAGGAAGTTTACTGTGTGGTGGAAAAGACAGAAAAGCAAATCAGTGATCCCTCATACTGTGGTGGGCAGAGACTACAGAGATTACAGAGAAGGGACATCTCCGTGAGTTAAGGACTCTGAAAAACCTTCCCAGAAAAAGTGATCCTTGAGGTTTGAAGAATGAGTGGGTATTAAGTTTAGTATTAAGAGGTAGACAGAGTAGTGACTTTAGGTATAATACTGATTTAGGTAAGTACTGATTTAGGTATAATAAGCAGTTTAGTAAAGCTGGTAGAACAGAAATGGCACAAAAAAGGCTCGAGAAATTTGGAAGGTGCTAGTGAGCTAAGGTAGCAATTTCAGTATTTTGAGTCTCTGAAGACTTTAAAAAGTGAAGTATCAGCTGGGTGTGGTGGCACAGCCTGTAATCCCGGCACTCAGGAGGCTGAGGCAGGTGGATTGCTGTCAGTTCCAAGCCAACCTGGGCTACATAGTGAGTTCAAAGCCAGCCTGAACTACATAGTGAGACCCTGCTTCAAAAAACAAAAACAAAAAGTGAAGTATCATGAACGGCTTTGAATTTTAAAAAGAGCTCTCTCACGTTCACCCCCCGCTTCTTTTTCCCCCCACCCCGGTCTCTCTGGTGAGTGTGGAAAATGAATTGAAAGAGTTGGACTAGAGGTAGAGAGATCAACAGGGACTCACCATTTAGGAGAGAACAAACTGTCCTGGATCTAGTGAATGGCAATAAAATATACTTGAAAGCTAAATATAACCTACTTAAGTTCTTTAAATAATTTTATAATTTAAAATAGGTATTTTTTCCTAATTCATCATTTCAGAGATTACTACAATGGTAAACAAAATGTTACATTCGTTGTCTTATTGCCCCCCATTATTACATTATTATTAGACTTAAAGCTTCATCTGAAAGTCTTTTTTAAGTTATACTTGACATAATCTACTTAAATGATTATTTGAATCAGTTAAGATTATAGCTTTAAAAAACTGAAATAGAAGCACAAGATTTTGAAAGAAAAATCATCTGTAATTCTACCAGCCTAAAATAG
>PVJO010020959.1:0-15619 GCA_004026905.1 Hystrix cristata | reverse complement strand
GTTTCTACATAGTTAGATAACCATCATTTTAAATGATTGCAAATTATTCTATTAAGTTGATGGACCATACTTTAATTTTTCTCCTATCATTGGATATTTTTGTTTTCTTTTACATATACACGCATACATATACACAGATGTATTTCATTGTAATGAACATCTTGTGTATATAACTTTTTACATATTTTATGTTATTCTTTTTCATTATAAGCCAGATTCTCAGAAATAAAATTGCCAAGACGTAAGGTATGAACATCTTTAAGGACACCTGAGGTTTATTACATCTACTTTCTGTTTACTACCCACAATTCTAAAACTATTACGATGAAAATTTTGACAAGGACAGATTTATGGGTTTTAGTTACCTGTTCGTTGTCTTTGTATTACTGAGTACCTACCACAGAAACATCGAGTTTCCCAAGGAGAAAAAAAAAAAATCTAAAAGCTGTGAAAAGAGAAGTGTGAAGACTTTAAAAAAAAAAAAAGGATTTTGAATTAAGGGAAAACTGATAAGGGACAGAAAAAGGATTAGGCAAGCTGGTTGCAGTCAGCAACAGACAGTGAGATGTGACACAATAAAAACTGGGTCATTGAGTTGGGACAGCCCTAGGACACAAAAAGACTGAAATGAAATAAAGCTCTGGATTACTTTGTTCTTGAATATTGAATTTTTTCAGAAGCATGGAGCATGAAATATTATCATGATAAGCCAAGATTGGAAACATAGCCAAGAAAAAGAGGTCTTTAAGGGATTGTTTAAAATGTGCTGAAGGAATAATTTGGTTTGGTCTTAAACAGCTCAAAAAGTAAATTGACATAAAGCTTTTGCATAGCAAAATAGGTATAGAGTCAGAAAACAATAAGGCAAACAGAATAGTTTACCCAGTAAATTTGTTAGCATGGAAAGTGTTGGATTTTGATCATAGAAAAGGTTATCAGAAGACTTAAATGTTGTATAAGTACAATTAATACTGATTTGTTATGGATAGATATCTTTTTTCTAGCTTTTAAAGACTATTAATTGGGGGGTTTCAATAAAAAATAAAACTAAATAGTTACCAGGCATTGTAAGAATCATTTTAAATACCCCAATCCCTGCCGTTTTTAAGCATTTTAAAAAAAACTCAGGCCCTAGAAAAAAATCTGTTTAAATACAAATTAAACCACAAGGTTTAAATTTTGCTGTGTAGATAGATTTATGTCTTTCTGAAAATGAGTTTAGGCATCACTGTGTAATCATTTAAATCAAAGTTAAGAAAGTATATAAAAGTGAGATACAAACCACCAGACAGCATGGAGGACACACTCTATGAAAAGCCAAGGACATTTAGAAATTTATCTTATCACCATGCTCAAGCTAAACCAGTTCCATGGCTGAACATCCTTGTCTGGAGGGTCTGTCTAATCTATGCCATCAGCTGTTTGTCCTCCATTGTTCCACAGACCTAGGTGTTTAGCACTCAACAGCATTAAAAATGTAGACTTTTAAAAACAACAATCAACCAAGAATGGCCTTCTCTTTAATTTTTCAGAACTCTAATAGCACTATATTTGGCCGATGGGAAAGTAGTGTTATTGATTTATCTTTAAAGGTTTTTAGTTCCTGATCTTGAGTTATTTATATTCTAATTGAAAACACATTGAAGACATGGCTCCAAAGTATAGCCTCAAAGACAAAAATGCTTAATATTCAAGTTACATGTGCATTTAAAAATTATTTTGTAAATGCTTGGTTCATTAATGCCTAGAAGTACAAAAATAACCACTACAGAGAGCAGAAGTTTAGAACTTTTCTTCAATAGCTTTCCTAAAAAGAATGAGAGCTTATCAAAAGTAAAAATTGGGGTTGAGGGCTTAGCTCAAGTGGTAGAGCACTTGCCTAGCAAGTGCAAGGCCCTGAGTTCGATCCCCAGCACCCCCTCCCAAAAAAGTAAAAGTATCTGCTATTCTAAAGATTATTGCCCCCTATGATCAATAAAACCTTCCTAAGGCAGGCGGGATAGTTAACTGTTGACTGTACAGTAAGTTACAAAACAGAGCAGCAAAAGATATACTTTGTATTTTTAGTATGCTATGACTTTATCCTACAAAGAAACTTAATTTAGTTAGCTCCAACAATATCTCATCCACTATGCTTTGACACACCAGGACTGAAAAGATAAATAAGATTGAGTCCTTGCCCTTCCAGCCAAGGTCTTAGCAGAGGAGAGGAATGTAAGATACCATAATGCCTTATGAAAGTATTGTAATAGAGCTAGGTAAAAGGTGAAAATGAGTGGGGAAACCTGTGGAGGCGAGTGATGTTCTAGGGACAGATGGACCAGCATGAGTGGAGGTACAAACTTGAAAAAAAAAGGCCACAAGAGAACCAAAACTAATTTGGTGTCATTAAATATAGTTGAGTAGAGGAGGAGGGGTTGAGATAAACTGAAAGGAGGAATCAGAATGTTATCTGTTTTTTATACAATATGTTATAATAAAGAGTTTGAACTTTATGTTGTAAGCAGTAAAGTACAGTAATGCCCTGGCTCATTAACACTTCTGTTTGCAAACAAAAGTGTTTGGCAAAATTTTCCTTGAGTTTGCAAACTCTGCATCAGCTGACAAACATGACCACAGCCATCTTCTCCACACAAACACAAACACAGCCATCTTCCCCAAAATCATAAAACAAATTAGCTTCATAAACCAAGGTACCACTTATTTCTATATTTAAACAGAATAAAAAGTATTGTTGCCACATTTGAAAATGATAGCTTGAGAAGGGCAGCTTTTGATGAGCAATATAATCACATTTCCAAAGAATCTCATAAAAGGCTAAAATGTCAAACCTGCGTGCACACATGCATGCACACACACATACCTGCCTCCTACATGTACTGACCTGGTCCACTTGGAGATCAAGTTAACACTGTAGAAATTGCTTGGAAAGCTGGAACTCAAAAGAAGGAAATCAGGTGTTGATACAGGATGGTATCTCTGGTGTGTAATACTATGCTTACATGCTTAATAAAGTTGACACTGAAGACAATAATGTTGACTGGAAGCACAAATCGAAGAATAAGCAGAATTCAGAGCTCCTGCTTTCTCTTAATACAGCATAGTTCCTTTAAAAAAAAATCCCCACAGACTAGAAACATCACATTTACTTATACCTGAATCTTTGTGCCATGAAAAATAATCCTAATTTTAAAACCAGTTACTACTCTTATACTAGTGTAAACTTTCACATTTGGCTAGACTCCTCAGGCTAATCTGAATAACAGCCATCATTTAATTGGACGCCTGCTAGGTACCAGATGCTATGCTGGGGCTTTATCAGTGTCTCATCCAATTCTAGTGACAACTCTATAAGGCAGATAACTGTTCCCATTTTACTTAAGCTAAATCTGGGGTTTGGGAGAGGTTAAGAACTGTCCAGGGTCACAGGGCAAGTCAGCAGAAGAATGGAAGCCTGAAGCTGTGACTCTACAGACATTCTCACTGTGCAGTGCTCCCTCACCACAAACATATGCTCTGAATAGGTATTTAGGGTGGTTTAGATCTGTCCAACCTAGAAGCCAAAGATATTGACCCTGTTTCTCAACCTTGATCCCCACACCTCTCAGAAGCAAATGAGAATAATAAGAAGAGGTCCACAAGCTACTGTTACCGTTTTGAAAAAAGAAAATCTCATAGCATATTTACCTGTGGAAAAGCTGAGCAAGCAAACTCAAAAGTCTGAGTGGTTTGCTTTGGTTTGGAGTTACACCAGCTCAGAACACTGTTGTCAGTCATGTTATGCTGATCAGAATAGACTTAAAGAGATGTGAGTTTGATTAACTTTTTAATGAGAAAATCCTGTGATACACAAATTAAAAGGATTGCCACTTCCTGGAAGTAGGTCCTTGTGAAATGCTAAGTACTTTCATGTGCTATCTTCTTTACTCCTCCAAGTTATTATAAGATACATTCTGAGAAATGCAGTTTTGTCATCATGCATACATCAAAGAATGTACTTACAAAAACTAAGACAGAGGTTGAAGATTTAGCTCAGTGGTAGAGCACTTGCATTGCAAGTGCAAGGCCCTGAGTTCAATCCCCAACACCCCCCAAAAAAAACTAATACAGCTGTGACATCACCAAGTACTGTTACAATATATAGGACCACCCTTGTGTATATATATGTAGTCTGTCACTGAAGTGCCATTACAGAATGCCTGACTGTAATTGTATAATTATTATGTAAACATATAATTATAATACCACTTCCCATTTTGAAAAATGAGAAAAACTGAGTATCAGAGAGGTCTAATAAGTTAACCAAGATTACATAGCTGATAATTGGCAGAACTGGGATTCAAATTGAGGTCTGATTCCAAGGCTTTTCCACACAGTTCTGTTCTACAAATTAATTGAAATCCTATGGTTTGGCAGCACAGAAGATTCTAGGATTCTCTGAGAAAGATGCTTTTCCTGCACCCAAGAGACTTACAGTCTAATAGTACCTTTAAAAACATGGGGTGTAGGAGAAAAATAATAAAGATGTGCATGCTTAGGAGAACCTTTGGGCCCCACTGGACCAGATCCTCTCCCATTTCAAATAGCAAAGGGGTCCAGAGCATGAGCCCACTGTTGGATCCTGGAAGCAGCTGGGCTCAAAACAGCTTGGCATATGCACTCTCTTCCTCTCCCTCTCCCTTGGAATAAAACTGAAAGCTAGTTTTTATAAAGCAAAATTCCTCCAAATGCAAACTGATGAAGTACAAACTGAGAACTCATAGAGAGAAGACAAAAGAGAAAAAGAATCAGTCTTACGGGGTGATCAGAAAAGGATTTTGAGACAGACCATTTGGATCATGGGAAACTCTATGCCAATTAAGCTGCCCACACACTGTTTCTCTGTAAATGACTTGGTTGTTTAAATTAAAAAATAAGAAAACCATGGCCACAAACAGAGCTTTTTCAATACAGCTCTATGAATCTATGACTCATGGTATTCCTACATCGTAATCATTACAATATCAGAATTTTCCAGACTGTCCTCAGTGTTTATGACCAAATATTTATAACATGAGTTTCTGGGGGGTTTGGGGGGGGAGTTTTTTGGTTTTGGGGTGGTTTTTTGGGTTTTTTTTTGTTTTTTTTTTGGGGGGGGGTTGTGCCAGGGATCGAACTCAGGGCTTTGCGCTTGCTAGGCAAGCATTCTAACCACTGAGCTAAATCCTCACCCCCAATAAGGGTTTTTAATATATCAGACAAATATTTCCTAAAATCAGTCTTTGACCCTATGTAAATAATAAGGAATTCACTGATTCTGGATTTCATGGATGTGAAGACTGTGGTGCTCAAGTGTACAAACTTAGCTAATAACATTTGATGAAAGGGTTTTGTTTTGTATTGTTTTAGTTTTTGCTTTTTGACTTTTTTTTAATATTCTTTTTAATTTTATTTTTATTAGTACATATTTGCCATACATAATGAACACATTCATCACAGGGAATTTGTACCCGTACATAACGTCTTAATTCTTCTTTTGATTTGTTTTTTCATAGGATTAAAAGTGAGGTGCAAGGGCACTTGACCTGTCATTTTGTGGGTGCTTGTCACACAAAATTTTAGTCATACCTAAGGCATGCCAAATTTGTTTTGAAAACTTTAGTCTGCTAGGCTGTAAAAACAGGCCCCTACATTATAAAAACAGTTCCTAAGCCCTCAGTAAGCTCCTGCCTTAACTGCATGACATGGAGTGAGCCAAACATTTCCTCCTTTTGCAAACAAGCACAGGCCAGCATATGGATTGAAGAGTGAAAAAGACACAATAAAAATACAAAAATAATCAAGACCCTCAGTACAATGCCCACTCCGATTGCAGGGTTTAAGCAATCACAAGTCAACCCGGGACCCTCACCAAAGACAACAACACTTATTCACAACAAACCCAGCTGCAGTTGATAACATGAGCCATCTCAACAGCGAATCTGAATGCACACAGGCCAGTGAAGTGAAGAGATTTTTATGATTTCAGTAGAGAAAATTCCACCTTCTATTTCATTCAGCGCCAAGAACAAAGTCAGGCAAGTAGAAAATATGCTGGAAACAGTGCTGGGCCTCTCCAATGAAAATATTCCTTCTCTTGTCATTTTAACTAAAACAGCAATACTTTGGAGCTAGAAGATGAGGTATCAAAGTCACCACTCAGCCTCGGGGAAAACCCGCCCTTAGCATGTCTCAGCATAATTGTTTTCTGAGCTGTTGCCCCGCTCCAGGATACCTTACCATGTTCAAGCCTCAGGAGATATGTGTGGTACGTGCGCCCATCTCAGTCAGCTGGTAAGGTGTCCATGGAAGGGCACTATTGTTTTCAAGTTTAATTCCTTAAGATTAACTCCTGTATTATTGACTAAAAGAGAACCAAGTACTCCAATAAGGTACGTGTTTGTGTGTGTGTGTGTGTGTGTGTGCACTGTTTTGTTGTTCTAAAATCTGGTCTCCGAACAGAGAAGTTAAGGTTTAGGGAGTCTTTAATTCCACCCAACAAACAAAACCAAACAAACAAACACCAGAATAAAACAGAATGTTTGCAAACAGGAGTTCAGTGGAAACCTTTTTAAATCTATCCTCTTTAGTAGGTTGCGGATTTTGTTTCTTTCTTGATTTCCCTAAATTCAGGATCTAATTCCAGAGATTCCTTGTCCAACTACAGAGGAAATTGAGTTTGTTGGGAGAACTACAGTCGGGTCCTGTGTACCCGAACTGTTGCCATGCAGTGGTAGGCAGGACTCCTCCATACTAGTTCTTTCACGATTGTCCTAAGTATTAGGGGTTTTGTAATATTTTTTCAAAAATATCTCTATTTTTAAAGATTTAAAACGTGTGTCCATATGTTAATTGTTTGTTCTAAGTAACCTACTCCTCCTTCAGGGAAAAATTCAACAAATTGTCAGGGCCATGGTTTTTTATTTTCCACTCAGTATCATTCTGTGGAATTGATTTTAATAAGTACAGGTAACTTTGCAGTCGGATCCTACCCTTCCACTGCAGCTGTGTTAAGACTATTATCTTGGTCAAAGGCAAAAACAGGGAATTAGACTCAGGCAAAGGGAACAACATGGCCAGATCAAGTTCATGTGAGCACAAAACCCATACCCAGGCTGACAGCTGACACAAGGTCATACTTTCCCCCATGCCCCTCCTCTTTAACTGTCATCTAGAGCAAATATCTTGAAATAAACTGAATGTCATAACTTGTGTCTTAACTTCATTCCTTCATTGATTTCCAAGTAAACTTGGGGTAGGACTGTGCAAGGTTTGTTTTTTGACTCCTAGCTTAGCTTCCTACTACATTAAAGGGGACATTCCCACCTATCTCATAGACATTTGTAGGGTTGAATGAGCTCTGTAAAAAGGATTTGAGAAAGATGCAGGTTTATTATCATAGTGGGCCCAATAATGATCCCCATAGATGTCCACATTCTAATCTATAGGCCCCATGAATACGTTGTTGCATGGCAAAAAGGAATGAAATCTGCAGATGGAAATAAGGTTCCCAGGCAGCTGACTTTAAAAAGAGAGCATCCTGGATCATCCGGGTGGACCCAACGTAATCACAAGGATCCTTGAAAGAGGAAGAGGGAGGCCAAAGAGTGATGTGCTGAAGACTTGCCATGGCTGGCTCTGAAGATGGACGAGGCCACAACACAAGGAATTTGGTGATTCTAGAAGCTACAAACAGCAAGAAAGCAAGTTCTTCCTCAGAAATGATTATAACCCTACTGACAAGGTGATTTTAGCCCAGAGACCCATTTTGGACTTCTGATCTCCAGAACTGTAAGAAAATAAATGTGTGTTGTTTTAAGACGCTAAGTGTGTGCTCATTTGTTATGTAGCCATTGGAAATTAACAGAATTACTAAAACAACTGAACTTCCAAGGAGTAGAACAAGTTCTAGATGGATGATGAGAGCTAAGTGAAATACAGTGAGCAGCTTCCCAAGGATCTGCCTTGTAGGTCAGCAAAACACACCCGATAAGAGAAGGACAAGCCAACAGCAGGCAGGCAGGAGTGTGGCAGCCAGCTAGAGTGATCTGGCTCAGACCACAGCTGCCTCTACCACCCCAACCCACCCCACCCCCACCCCCGTGCCCAGAATAGAGGCCAGGGCCGAAAATGACAGGAAACACCACTGTCCCACTTGTTTGGTGGGAATGCTGCACATTGTCACCAAGGTGGGCAGACCTTGCATCCTCCCCTCACCACTGGATCGCCATCTACTTTCTCCCTCTGGGTTTCCTTCTACCCTTTCCAGTCTCCAGGCTGCTCTCGGCTCATTCCCCTGGTGGCAGGGCCTGGTAATGGCCAACAGTATTGGCCTTTGGCCAAGTTAAGGAGCACGTCTGACCTCAGGCTCCAGATTTGCAAGCAAAAAAGAGTAACCAAACAACTTCGGACTTATTCTATTCTCGCTGGAAGATCATTCCTCCTTAACATATATCTCATCAGAGGGCCTCCAGGGAGAGAGGCTGAGCAAATACCAGATTTGATCATTATTTTCTCCCAGCTGTGCATTAACATTTTACTTCAATCTTGACCAAAAGCCTGCTCAAGATGAAAGGCTTGAGTGGTTTCCAAAGGTGAATCTGAGCCAAACTGATTTTCGTTCATGTCTCAGGGACCCAGCCCTCCCCCACCTCCAGCAGCCTTATCAATAGAATGAAAATCCTGCCCTGGAGAGTCCTCTATTCCTGCAGGTTTATAGGCAGCCAGTGCCCAGCCAGGCCTGCGTGGCTTGTTTCTGGTCCATTCAGCTTCCGCAGGAGCGGCCACTCTGACCCACATTCCTGGAACAATTTCTTTTGCAAATCAGCAAGTTTCAAGCAAACAAGGGCACATTTCGGGACATTGAACTATGCAATTAGCTGAGGGTAAATTTGGCAAAGCATCTGGTCTGCTTACCAAAATGGAAATTTTAAAAAGTGCAGTTTTTAAAATTAAACATTAACTTTGTAAGGTTAGTTCCAAGAAATTCTACTTGCAATGACACAGAGGTGCTGGCTTTGTACAAGAGGATGGAGGGACTGGGATTGGTGGGGCTACTCAGAGTACCGTCCACTGACTGGTGTAGAAGCCGAACATGGAGACAAATATAATTTTGTGTGCCTGAGAATGAGAGCAAATAACCAGTCACCTTGTTGGCATCTCCAAAAGTCAATCTTAAGCAGGCTTTCCCATTTTAATAACTGGGCATTGAAATTGTTAAAATGTGAAGAAGCGTTGTCAAATACATATCCTGGCAAAGATTTAAAATTAGGGTGGCAACTTGATATCTAGGATTCAGTACTAAGGGATTGAATAGAAAGAATTTGACCCTAGTCATCAAAAAAAAAATTTTCTTGCTATATGGGAGATTGAACCCTTGATCTGCACACTGAGCTACATGTCCAGCCTTTTTTTCTTTTTGCTTTTCCTTCTCTTTTTTTTTTTTTTTTTTTTTTTTTGAGACAGGTCTTGCTAAATCATCATCTTGTCCAACTTAGGCTCAGACTTGAAGTCCTCCCGCGTTAGACTCCCAGAGTGCTGACACTGCACCCCCACACTTGGTTCCAATCAACTTGCCTTGATCTTTTCAAGTCCTACACACAGAGTGTATAAACAGTGGACACAAATAAGGGTTGCTGCATTGATCCCAGAGGTTTCTGTTGTGTTCGTTAAAAAGATATGCTACTTTACATAATCCCAAATCACAGCCTCAGATTTGTGCTTCGTCTATGGTCTCTTATTTCCCAAGGGAATTAGGAAAGCTCCCCTCAAGCTTTCCTTCAAGCACTCTACTCCATATTCAATGAGAAGCTACAGAGACAGAGCCCACCATAACCTCAGATGTGCCTACTAAATCCATGTGGCTATCACATGGTACCTGGATGTACCTTGGAACCAGACAGCCATGGGTTTGAGTTTTAGTATTTAACCCTAGTAGCTCAGCAACCTTGGACAAATAACTCTCTTGGATGCAAGCAACATTATCTCAGAAAAACTGAAAATTTACTTTTTTAATACTTGGGAAGTCCAAGAGGTCTGCTCTCCATATGTAAGGAATCTACATTTTAGGCCGTCCCATAAAACTTTTCTGACACAAACGTATTAGTGTCTTTTTGTGGCAACTGACAAAACCCCAACTGAAACTAACATCAAATAGGAAGTGTATAGGTTCACATAACCTGGATGACTCGAGTACAGCAGACCTTAGGCTTGGTAGAGTCTAGGAGTTCAAATAATATCTTCCCACCCTTCAGCTAAGCCTGCTTTGTAGGTAAAATGAGCACCAGAAGCCCTCTACTTAACTTGACAACCCCAGAAGACAAAAACCACATCTTCCTTGGTGGAAAAGTTCCTGGAAGTTTTGGAATGATCTAGTTTCTGAATGACGCGGTGCCTATTTATAGACCAGTCATTGTGTCCAAGAGAATGGTGTGCCCTGACTGACCAAGCCTGGGTACATATTCGTTCCTTTAACTAAGAGAGGCTGGTTAATCCAAATGCACAGAATGAGTTCCCCACTGGAAAGAGGGGTGTTGGCTGCTGGATGGTCCATAACAACATGCTTATTACAACTTCCCAACTTTGGTTTCCTCACCTGTAAAATGAGGATAGAATGCTTTTCCCATAGAACTATTATGAGATTAAATAACTTACTAAAGCATCTGGTACACTGCTCAAAGGATAGTGGCTCATATTTTGCCAAACGGTAATTTACTATTACTTTGTTCGAGACACATGGTGGCTTTGAAACGTGTCCATTTAGCTAGGCTGAGCTTTATTTCCCAGAATTCCCCTTCCTTCCTGTGTGTTTCTGGTTGGTCTTCACCAAAACAGAGATTCTTGTGTGAGATTTGGGAGGTGGATGTGAAGCAGCAGCTATTGTGCAGCTTACCAATGAAATCACCTACCTGCTGGTTCATCTTGTCAGTGTGCAGCAACAGGCAAAGCTATGACAGTTCTACCTTCCCCTGGATTCTTCGGCTTCTCCAACTTCCCAGCCAGATGTGGGTTTAGTTCCTTTGCTGGAAGTGGAGGGTGGTGGCAGCTTTTCCTGCAGGACACTCACACCACCAAGTCAGAGGCAGCAGGAACTGATGCTGGTTTTAGCCCCTCTTCTCAGATTCTGCCTCATGCTTGTGGGTTCAAGCTTGACCTTATTTGCCACTTTACATGCCTTTCCAACTACTTTCTCTGGGGCCTTCAAACTCCAGCATTAGACAAAGAGGACCATGTTACAGAGACTCCGCAGCCAGACCCCACAATTATGTAAGCTCAAATCCCTGTCTGTCTCCCTCACACATATACACACTCACACCTATCTATCTACCTTTGAATGGTTCTGCTCTCAAAACCCACTTTTTCTAAACTCCCCTCAGCCTCTTTTTTGGGCTTCCTTTTGGAAAAGAAGACCTTTTAGAAATTGTTTTAAGGGAAGCTCAAGTTAGAATGAAACTCTGGCTAACAGTTAAGGTTACCTTCAAAATAATTTTTAAATAAAGAAAGCAAGAAAAATAAAAATCCCACAGAACTAACCACATTTTAACTCTCCTGCCAGAGGCACAGTGAAGGAAATAAACGGGGCCAGCTTCTTGTATTATTGATCCAGCATCGATTCATACTTGCCCAAGGTCAGTGGCAAACCCCATGTAAGAGGTTTGAAGATGCTTGGGCCACGGGCAGGAGTTCAAGTGCTTCAATCAAACAGGAGCCCTTTGAGTCTAGTTAATATCAGTTTAAGTCCAAGGAGTGAGCATATCTGTCTTACTATAGATGTGCGGAATGGGAATTTCTTGCTATGTGCCTTTCTGCACTTGGAGACTTGGCTAGGTCCCCAGTGGCAGCTTCCCAGGACTGTGTTCACTGGACTTCCTCGTTCCTGCCCTTTCTACACAGGAAGTCACAAAGCAGTACATGCTGCTCTCTTCTCTGTCCTGAAGGGAACTCATAACAGGCAACACAAGCTAAGAAAGGAAGTATTCCCATCCTGTTATGTGAATTCAGTTTGGGGCTCCATCAAGGCACCCCTCAGGACAGGGAAGCTCATCAGCTCTTAGACCCTCCTCCCAGTTCTGTCTACTAATCTCTCTGCCCTGGGCCTGACCACCTGAAATTCTATCCAGATTTATTTGGGGCCCAAGTTACAACCATGTGAAATAGTTTAACCAACTTATTGCCATGCAACAGTAAGTAGAGATCTTCATAATAAGGATTGGGACGTCTAATGGCAGTTGGTGGGGCTACTGGGAGGGGAATCTAGGACCCTGGAGAGGGAGCAGTGTAATGTGGAGGGAGTTCCAGGAGCCGCCTTCACAGGAGAGCCTCAGATTGCAGCTGGGGAGCGGGGTCAGGGGATCCCTCAAGGTAGGAAAAGGCACATAAAGGAAGGCAAGAAGGTCCTGTACTTCCCTCTGCCACAGCTTGGCCCTGTCTTTGTACCTCAGTTGTTTCATGGGTCAAGGCACTGGCCTGGTCGAGTTCTTGGTGACAGTAGGTCAGATGCCTCTGGTATCCTGCCTCTGGTCCTGGACCTTATCTCTGATTCTAACTGCAGTCTATGCTGGCCTGGCCCTGAATGCCTCTTCCCTCAAGAACAAGCCCACATCCTTTATGATCTCTCTTTGAGAGTTTCTACAATGCTATGGACATTAGAGGGAGTCCACCTAGCTCTCACGTATGCACAGCCCTCACACGTGGGGAGCCAAGACCTCCAATATAACCCTCAAACAATGTATGAAGGGAGCTTATGGTTGAATGCCTCTTCTGGCTGGTCATCAGGTGGATAATCCTAAGAGATTTTTTATACACTCTTCAAAAGGTCCTGCGTGGGGTTAAGCTATAGTTGTTTAGTAACAGCCTCTATTACATATCTCAGACTGACTTTCCTTCCTTCCCCTTCCTTCCCAGTCCCTCACTTCTGCTCCCTGGAATCTCTGCCCAAATAAGCAACTGTACACAGTCCCTTGTCCGGGGCTCAGCTTTTGCAGGGCATCATGGATAGGTAATGTGTGTACCTAACTTCAATAACTCTCAGGGCCCCGTGAGGCTCAGTCTTCACAGGAAATCCAAAGTACAGGCCAAGAAATAATAAAGGCATCATTAAAAGAATTTTAGTTTTTAGCATTTACAAAGATATGTCAAAGGACCCTCCCCTGAATTCCCACAGCTATTCCAGGCTCCTTTGGATGCCATTATTGTTCTTCTTTTCTACCTTTATTATGTGGATGTATTTAGCTTCTCTGGCTTACACACACACACACACACACACACACACACACACACACACACAGTGCTATCTTCACAGAAAGTTTTTTGAGTTTGCATCACTGAAAACCTGTAAGTCTTCTCAAACTGGTAATGATGTTGGTAATGGGCTGAGGGATCCCTGACCCCTATATTGCCCTCCCTCTTTAGTTCTTGGGTAAGAGGTTGAAAATTTACAGGACATAAAAGTAGAGTCTGGCTTGCATACTGCCTAGACAGAACTCACAGCAAACCTGCAGGGAGACAGACTTTTTCAAATCAAGACACAGAGAAAATGAGAATTTTTTGCATCATATGTTCAAGTAAATGAATAAATCTCTTATCCCAAAGCCTGAGGGGCTCCCTCTCTTGTTGGCAAAACATAGACCCATTTGCAGCTCTTCAGTGTGCCAGACCAACCCAGCCAGGTGCAGTGTGCCAGGCTGCAGAATGTACAAGGGTGACCAGGGCTCTGCCACCTGTGAGAGGTCCTGAGAACACGAACGGCTCCCTCAGCTCCTAATGAGCACAAGCACTTGCTTGGCATTTTCCTGTACATTCTTACATTTTCCAACTGCCTCCCTGCCCCCAACCACACATTCCACAACATGGCAATTAATTGTTCTCTGCTGTTCCGCAGCATTGGTGTGCACAGCCATGACTGTACTCTTGCTTTGTTCCTGGTTTAATCAGTGGCTGTCCCTGGCTGTCCCTCAAAAACACAGACAAAGCCGGCCAGCTGCAGACCTGGCTGTCAGTGAGCCCCGACACTGACATTCAAGTGGCCGCAAGGGAGCCCATCCAGCACCCAGAGAGAGCCATTCTTCCCTTTTCTCTTGTTCACAATTGACAGCCTCGGAGGAAGGAAACCGAGCTCTGGGCTTGGCAGCAGGGCAGGAGGCTCTTGTTAACAGCTTGCCTTCCTGTTTATATGGGGTCTGGCAAAACTGTTAATTTCTCTCATAGAGGTGACAAATGGGAAACCCAGGACCTCCAAGGAGCAGCAGCCTAGAAAACAGCCCAGGCGTGACTTGTTGAAGCAAGGCCAGGAGGCTGGAAATGGGTGGGCACGGACCCTCACGGGTTGCCAGGCCTGTTGAAAAGGACACCTGCACCTGGCTGTCCCTCCGGAAAGAGGCACTGAGCCTGCTGTGTGGGTATACTTCTCCTGCCACACTGCTTCCCACTGAAGTGTCCTTGAGACAGACACTGCAGAGCTTGCAGTGTGATACGGAAGCCAGTTCCTCAACAAGCAATTCCTTAGACCTGTGGGTTTTGCCCTCCCTGCCACAAGTGTGCACCCTTGGTCTATCTCCAAGATGAAACTGCTCCAGGGAGCACCCCAAACTGGGCAGCCCCCATCATGCTGCTGCCCCCCACACCCTAACCCCTGGCATGGTTCTGCACCTGGTGGTACACTGGAAACACCTGGGGAAAGCCCTGAGTCAATTGGCATGGGCAGACCTACACACCTGATCTTTCTGAAAAGTTTCCCAAGTAATTCTAATGAGCAGCCAGGGTGGAGAGCCCTGTGAAGGAGCAACAGTCACTGTTGTGCGCTTCATTGTCAATCATTATTTTATGTCAAATGCTAGCTTATTTCAAAAGCCAGTTTGTGCTTTTGGTAGGTGAGAAATGAGATGAGAAAAGAGATTCTACAGTCAGAGCCCCCAACTAGAGTGAACGAGGGTGGTCCCAATTTGATTGGGACTGAGAGTGTGGCTTGGGGAAGTAGTCCTGAGATTGGGACTTGCAGTGCTAAAACAGAGAAAGTCTGTTACCCTCCCAACCCCCAAAACCCCTGGCTGCCCTTGCCATGGTTTCCCTGGGCTGCCGAGCCTCTAGCCCGTGGGGGCTGGTCTTACTCCCCCGTTTCTATACCCCAGGCAGTAGGCGACCATTATACATTTCCTGATTTGCTGCCTCCTGATTAATTCAACAAAGGCTCCTCGCTGCTGATATTTTATGTAGGAATGTTACCATGCTTTCATGGCCCAGAGAAAGACATAGTATTATTTGTTCTGGAGAAAGCAGTAGTTTCAGTGTGGGCAGCAGAGCAAGGTGTGGGCTGAGGCTTGGGAGCCTATCTGCAAGTCTGTGGACACAGGACACTGTGGCTGCAAACACTTTGGAGACACAGAGCTGTTCTCACCCAATATAGATCTCATTTAAATATCCCTACAAGGCCGGGGACAAAAGACTGCAACCGGGGCTGGGAAGTGCCATCCGGTCCCCAAACAGCTGGGCGCTCCTTGGTTACCTCCTGGGCACCCAAAAGCGCCGGCGGGCCTCCTGACCCTGGGACTCTCCTGCTCAGGTGAGAGCGGGTCGGCGCGGCGCCGGGGACAAAAGACTGCAACCG
>PVJO010020958.1:0-30974 GCA_004026905.1 Hystrix cristata | reverse complement strand
GGCAACAGGGGAGAGAGGGGAATGGGAAAATATGGAAAATGATGAATGAACCTGCTGTAAATAGGGAGGGAGGGTGCAGAGGGGAGGGGGGGAGAGGGGGGAGAACCAAGATACATCATGTATAGGTACAGAATTAATGTAATGAATGTGACCATTGTATGTAGAATGTACCAATACATGTTCTTGGTTTAAAATAAAAATTTTCCCCCCCCAAAAAAAAAAATCTGAATGTGCATTCCTCTCCACCATTATAATGAAGACTAGCTAAGCCATCAACTAAAAACCCAAGATTGCTCCATAAGCAATTTAGGTAGGCCCTCCTAAAATACTTCATATGCTATAATGCCAGAGTCCCATAGACATGTTAAGTGACTTGTTCCCCTATTGGGTAAATGTAATTAAAAACCAAAAGAAGTTAGTTTTCAGGTGATAGCAAATGATATTAATAGTTTTTATTCACTAAGCTCCTTTACATATATAAGCATTCCCTAAATAACGCATAGATATCTTTGGTTAGTGTTTTTATGTTTTATGTTTACACCTTCAGCAACTTCATGGTGAGCTTTCATCATAAATATATACACATCAGTCAAAGATAGAATGGTAATTAGTAAATACCTAGCCCAATACAATACATTTTTGAAATGCAATAAGAGAAATAAACATAGCGACGTATCTTGAAGTACCTAGCATGATTCACCCTTGTGAAAAATTCAGTAACATAAAACAGGTCTTTTGTATCTTTAAATTCATGATGGGTATGGAAATCGCTTGTGCTGAAGAATTGCTGATTTTGTATTTTCAGTGACAAAACATCTAATGGTGTTACTTCCAAAAAAAATTCCTTTTTGCCTCATTTGCAAATAAATAAATAATAATATGAACACAAAAAGCATCTGTAGCAATCATTTATAAAATTTGCAAATGATTTATGTCTTTCTTGAGCAGAAAGGGGATACAAAACAAGTAAAACACAAAGGTCACCTGCATTCACATTGTGAGAACCCAATGATATAATACAACTACACTTTAACCCTACCTTCTTATCAAACTATTTAAGGCAACAGTCATGTGGATCTCTTCTACAACAGTGGAAAGTAATATCCTTAATGATGATTCCCAGGTACTATAAGACGATAAGCATTCTATTAAATGAAAGAAAAAAATCACTTACTTTCAATAACTAAGACATCAAATTCCACAAATATATGTCTAGACATTTTCATCAAATCAAAAAAGAAAAAAAGGCAAAAAAACTGTGCTTCCGGTTGCATTTTTTTTTAACTAGGAAATTCCTTATCCAGAAAACCCAATTTCCCCAAGTAATATGCTCAGGAAAGCACAAAGTGTTCAATAAATATTTTTTTTTATTTTGCCCTTTCAGCATAATCATTTTGGCAATTCATCTAACCTTTTAGCCATAAGTCACAAGTCTAAACTAAAAACTTTCTTTCTGTAAGTTCATCCAATTATATAGACAAAATGATGTGACAACTAATAATGCTGTATGTCTGAAGTATACTGTTTATTACCAATAAAAGTACTTTACATCCTACCTTATCAAATCTCTTTCATTTGGTTGACAATTTTAACTTTTTTTTTCTATTTATAAATTCCTAACTACATTGCAGCCACCATCCAGAAGAGAAGAACATACAACAGCTTTTAGCTCTATGGAATGTTCATGGCATTTAGCAGATGCTTAGTACTCCGAAATGATTTTAGTAAACATATAATCCCCAAGTAGTGTTTATTCATAGTCACCCGTTTTCTTATTTGGTCTTTTACTATGAGACATCTAAACTTTTTGAGTTCTTTATACATTGAGGACGCTAGTCCCCTGACCACTCCTGTTCAATATAATACTCAAAACATTAGCCAGAGGAATCAGCAAGAAAAAGAAATAAAAAGAGATATAGATTGGAAAGGAAGAAGTCAAATTATCATTATTTGCAGGACATAATCCTTTATAGAAGACCCAAAAAACCCCACTAGAACACTGTAGAACAACCAAATTCAGTAGCGTAGCAGGATACAAAAAAAACCACACAAAAATCAATAGCATTCCTGTGCACCAATCACAAAGCCACAAGAAGGCAATTAGGAAAACAATACCATTCACAGTAGTATCAAGAAAAATTCATTATTTAGAAATTTACCTAACTATGGAACTGAAAGACGTCTACAACAAAAACTATTGTCTCTACAAGACTGAAGAGGACATCAGAAAATGAAAAGACATCCCCTGTTCCTGGTTCCTGGCAGAACCAACACTTTCTAATAGTCATACTTTTGAAACTGAAATGTAGATTTTCTGCAATCCCAATGAAAATACTAAGCAGCATTCCTCACTGAATTAAAGAAAAATCAATCCTAAAATTCATAAAGTACAAGGGACTCAGCATAGCAAAAGCAATCCCAGGTAACAAGATCAAAGAAAATATTTTTAAACATCTCTATGATACAAGATTTATATCCATCCTGTATAGAACTCTTATTATGCAATAATTTTTAAAACCCACAATAAAAAATGAACAAAAGATCTGGACACTTCAAAGAAGACACGCACATGGCAAACAATAGCACTGAGAAATATGTTCAACATACTAGTCAGCAGAAAAACACAAATTAAAGATTAATGAGTTATCATTAAATACCTGTTAGATATCTAAAATTAAAAATAAATGACAAGTTTGGACCAGGATGTGGAACAACTAAAAGCAGCAGGCATTATTGTTAGGAGTACAAAATGAAAGAGCTACTGTGGAAAACAAGTCAGTAATCTCATACTAAGTTCAACATGCACTTGCCATGTGGCCCAAAAACCCCACTTCTAGATGTTTAACAAAGAAAAAAAGAAAGAGAAAGCATGCATCTACACAGAAATTGCACACAAATGTACAAAAGAATTGCACAAATTACAAAGACCTGCATGTGAAGGCTTATAGTAGCTTCATTCCTAAATGCCAGAAACCAAAATGTCCATCAAATGGTGACAAAGTATACTGTAACACATTCACACAATGAACTACTACACAGTAATTATTAAAAAAAAAAAAAGGTACTGATACATGTATCGACATCAACAACAGAACTATGTGAAACAAACCAGAAAAAAAGTCTGCATACTGTTATGTCTCCCTTTATATAGCTCAGTAACAGAAAACCTATAGAGACAAAGAATAACTTAGTGGTTGCCAAGACTGGAGGGTAAAGGAGGAGAACTTTTTAGAATGATGCAAATGTTCTCTGGATTGTGATGGTGGTTACATAAGCATACATTTGTCAGTTTACACAATATTATACCAAAAATTACTTCTAATTTGTTTAAATTCTACCTCACTAGACTCAAATTTTAAAAGAAGCACCAATTTAAGCTCAACTCAATTTACTATGTATGGGAGTAAGGCATGGAAGAATAGTGGGGAAGTCAAAAATCCTCAAAATTTTACAAATCTAAAGAACCAATGCATCAGTACATAAGAAATATACATTAATAAAAAGAATTATTCTGAAGTGAGTTAGCTTTTTAAAGTTCTCACTGTAGAGAAAGTAGGACATCTGATGAGCTTTCAAGAAAGACTTAAAGTCACAAGGAACAGGCTGACAAAGAGGACACTGTGCTTATGAGCTGGAGTTTGGAAACAACTTATCTAAACAGTTCTCATCCATTTTACTAAAGGGAAACGTCTCATCCACTTCAATCAACACTGACTTGCGCTATTCAGAGACAGATATTAAATCTCCAAATGGCTTTCTTTATTCATAACAATTCTAGATATTTTACAAATCTTGTAAATCTAGGGATTCAACATAAAATACCTTATTAGGCAAATTCCTGTGTATCCATTTAAGCTTCAGACAAGCTGTTAACCACATTTCTCTTTTCAGCGCCACCAAAAAGTGATGTGCCTGTGACCATTTTTTAGTTCTGTCAAGTATTAAAATGATTAAAATTTAAAAAAAGTCTCCAAAGTTTTGAGCCAATCACACTCCAAGAGGACACGTTTTTCGTTTAATAAAAGTTAAGAAGGTATGTTTTTATTTCCATCACTTTGTTTTCTTTTTGTTTATTCCATTTGGCCTCTCCTGTTGCTAGGAAACCAGTTCACAATAAGATTTCCCAGCCCACAGAGCCAGCTCCAAACCAGCATGGAAGTTACCAAACTTTGTAAGCAGGTCAATTCTCCACCACACAATATACCGGTCAGAGGCAGCACACAGGTGCCATGGGCCTGGCATCCACTTTGTTTCATTTACCTAACAGGTAGAGTACAACCCAATCCCCTTAACACAACAGGACCTGTTACCGAGATGACCCAAGTGCAGAACGACCCAACAGCGAATTTACTATCTCTCTCACTCCACCCAACAAAATATTCTGAGGTTTCCTGCCTTAAACCGTGAGGTGAAATGTTAGCCCACCCAATGCCAAGATGAAACACCAGCCCACGCCAACCACTGCATCATGCAGCATGTACTACTGCGTCCAAAAAGCCATCAACAACTCCCGCCCGGATAAACATTAGGAAAGGAAAACGGCATCAGCATGTGCACGGAAGAGGAGAGCGGAAGGAGCCGGAATTCGCGAGGGCCGCTGAGTCACCCACAGCCGTGGCTCTGCCCCCTTCATCCGGGAAGCCAGAGAGCGCGGCGGCGGGCGGCATCCCACCAAGAACGCGCCGGGCGCTGCGGCGCAGCCGTGCGCTGCTTCGCGGGAGGCCAGGAGCCTCCCCTCCGCGCGGGCAGCGTCTTCAAGGGGACCGCGAGGCCGCTCGCGCAGACGGGCAGGGGACACCGCGGCCCCGAACCCCCACTCCGCGGCAGCGCGTGGACCCGCCCCGGGGGGCTCCAGGCGGCCGCGGGCGCGGCTGTCACCCGGAACTGGCCGCACGTGCGCTCGGCGACACGCGAACCACGTGAGTGCGCGCGCGCGACTCCCCACGTCCGGCCCGCACTGCGGCCCGCGGCCGGCTCCCGCTGCGTGGGCTCCCGCGCGGCCCGGCCGGAGGGCGCCGTCGTTTACCTGCTCCCGCCGCGCCACACCCGGCACGCCGACCGCCGCACCGCACGCGACACCCTCAGCCCTGACTGCGGCCTCCGCAACCGAGCCGGGGAGCCGCGCACCGCCCGGCGTCCCGCACCTCTGCCCCGGAAGTGGTTTCCGCCAAGCCCCGCCCACGCCCGCGCGGCCACTCAAGGCGCACGCGCTCGTCACGTGGCCCGGCCGAGGCCTCCGCGGCGTCGGTGGCCCTTGCAGGGTAGCCACACGAGGAAGGACCGGGGCTTCCGCTGACTGCTTTCGGGGGCTGCCGCCATTTGGGTGTAGCTCCTCATTCCTCGCAGATGGCACGCCTGTTTCTGTGCCTGTTCCAGAGAGAATCAACCATCCACCGAATCCTCCTGGTCACTCTCCTCCGAGACCACCTGGAGGACTTGCCCCCGAGCCGGGCTAATGAAAATGGGGAAGAGCCGAGTGCCTGGCGTGCAGAAAATGCTTGAGAAGCAGCAGCAGACCAGACATGAGCGTCCTCTCCTCTCGGTGTGTCGCCACCTTCGAGCACCAGCGTGGGCCGAAGCTAGGCTCCTCTCCAATGCTGCTCTCCTCCAGGAACCCTGCGCTAGCACTGCTCTGTCCTCAGCTCCAGGTCACCGCTGTTCGTAATGCTGTGTCTTGTTACAGGTCAGAGACAGTTTGTGCCCTGCTGCAGACACACACCTTTTTCCAGAGCCTTCAAAGAAATGACACAAGGACAGGTTTTTGCAGTATTCTAAAAGAAGAACGTAAGCTGTGTCCACTTCAG
This sequence comes from Hystrix cristata, assembly GCA_004026905.1. Taxonomy (NCBI): domain Eukaryota; kingdom Metazoa; phylum Chordata; class Mammalia; order Rodentia; family Hystricidae; genus Hystrix; species Hystrix cristata. Next base: position 25,170 of record PVJO010020958.1, on the reverse strand, counting down.
ATTTTCAGATCACTATTAGATGAAAATGGTCTTCTACAGACAACCCGTTTGTTGGAGATTCTTCCACTTTTAGCACAAGAGGAGTTTGGACAACCTTCATAGAGCAATTTCTTAATCAATGTGTGGTATTTCCCCAGTATTAGATCAAGTTGTAATAATCCAAGAATGAACAAATTGAAGGTCTTCGCCTTCAAGGAGCTTAGCCTGTTATGGTTTAGATCTAGAATGTCCCCCTAATTCTCACATGTGGGAGGCCAAGGAGTCATGGAGACACTCTACTCATTAGTGGGTTGAACCATTGATGAGTCCAATAGGTGCAAGTGCTGACTGTTAGGAGGTGGGGCTGAGCTGGAGGTGAGTCACGGAAGAATTGACCTGGAAGGATGTATTCTTGTCTCCACGTCCCTCCTCTCCTCATCTCTCCAACCGGAATGCTATGTCCCTTCGACATCCAGTTCCTACCTTATAGTCAACCACCCATTAACTAAAACTATGAACCAAATTAACCTCTTCTCCTTAAAGTTGCAGGTATTGTGTATTTTATCCCAGTACAGGATAGTAACTAAGACAGTATGGAATTAAGCAATGTGTTTCATGTGACTGGCTTCTTTCACTTAGCATCATGTTTTTAAGTGTCATTTGTCAATTAGGTTGTTTTCTCTTTTAGGGTGTAATAAATAATGCTTCTAGGGACATTCTTGTACCAGTTTTTGGTCAACATGTCTTCCTCTTTCCTGGATATATACTATACCTAATAGGAATGCTGGATTACATGGTAACTCTATGCTTAACCTTCTGAAGGACCACTAGAATATTTTCCAATGTGCCCATTCTATTTTCCATCCCACCAGCAATGTATAAGGGCTCTTAGATCCCCACTGTATCTTTTCTCCTTTGGAACATATCCCTTTATTACTTTTCACTGTACTTTCTATAACCTATCTGGTGTTACTTACCTTTGTTATGTATGAATCTTCACACCCATCACCCTCAAAGGTTGTGATCACCTGAAATGAAAAATGCAGTGTAAATCAGATATTACAGTGATTGCACTAAAATCAACTTTATTACAAAAGTGTAGAGAAAGAGCACCTCATTCAACCTGTGCTAAACAGGAAGTGCTTCTCTTTGGATATAAACCTCAAGATAAGTCTTGAAGAATCAGTAGGAATCAACCCATCTAAAGAGAGACAAGAGTGCACTGCAGACCAAAGTACTTACACTTCTCTACGTATCTCTTTGCCTGGGCATTATGGAGGTAAGAACATTTCGTAGGATGGTGTAGTGGAAGCAAAGAGTGATGTGTGGGAATGTGGAGGAGAAAATGGAAATGCATGTAGGGCAAGATGATAAAGAGTTTTGTAAACTGTGCTAAAGGATTTGAATTCTATCTCAAAAGGAATAGAAAACTTCTGGTCAAGGTTGAAGAGAATTACTTCAGCAGATGTGTGGAGGATAGATTACTGCGTAGGAGAAAGGTGCTCAAGACTGTAAACACAGAGACCAAATAGAAGACATGAAATACCCAGAATGAGGCCTGGGACAAACTGGTAGCTATGAAGTTGGCAACAAGGACTGAAAAGGCCTGTGTGAAAAAAAATAAATAAAAGAACAATGTGTTCCAGGTTTCTGAGGCTATTCAAAGAGGGAGGGAATTCAGAAGGTAGGTGGTGTACTTGTTGAGAAGAATAATGAAACACTAAAATGTAGTGTCTTAGTCCCTTTAGGCTGCTATAGCAATATACTAGGCAGTTTATAAAAAACAAAAACTTATCTCTCACATCTTTGGAGGGCATAAAGTAAAAGATCATGGTGCCAGCAAATTTCCTGTCTGGTGAGGGCCTGTTTTCTCATTCATAGTTGAAACCATTCTGTGTATTCAAATGGTGGAAGAAGCAAGACAACTTTCTAGGGCATTCTTTATAAGGGCACTAATCTCACCCATGAGCTAATCACCTTCCAAAAGACCTATCTCCCAATTCCATCACACTGGTGATTAAATTTCAACATACGGATATTTGGGAAGACACCAACATTCAGACCATAATGAGTAGGTTCCAGTAATTTTGACTTACTACTATTGTAATTTATATGCTGATACAGACACACAGAAGTGAAGTGGACTCCACTCAAATTCAGTTCATATTCCAAGATTTATTACTGTTACGGTTTGTGTCTAGATGTCCCGCCACAGTCTCATGCAGTCGTAGGTGCACCATTTTCAAAGGTAGCTGGATCTAAAATGTGTGATTACTAAATTAGCCCACTGATTGGTTTGGCATAGTACTGCTGGGATTGAGGACGTGATAGTAGGATTAAGGGTGGGAGTGCTACCCACCCTAAAGCAGGTATCCTGGATAAAATATAAGGGCCAGAAAGAGGCTTATCTATCCCATACCGGCCTTGCTGCCTTCTGCCTGCGGTGAGTGATTTCTCCTCTGCCTTCTCTCTGCAGCCAGCTATGAATTTAAACCTCCACAACTGTGAGCTACAGTAAACCTTTCTTTCCTTAACTTTGGGTGTCGGGTATTTTGTTTCAGCAACAAGAAAAGTAACTAAGACAATGACCTTACATACAAACCAAGAGTGTATAAGGTTTATTACTCACATAAGGAGAATTTCCAGGAAGTCCAAGGCAGACTTCCCAAGCTAGTCTTGAACTAGTTTGGAATGGAAGGAAAGACTTCTAGATTTTTTAATCATTAGGTTATAAAGATAAGGTAAAACTTTCAACACAGGGTGCTGGGCTTATGCAGTTTGAATTTCTTACTTGCACCAAAATAAAGCACTCAGACTTTATTATCACCTTGCCCAAATGTAGAAGGAACAAGTGAGGTGTAGGGCGTAAAAGTCATTACCAGTTAAACATCGAGGAATGGAGTCAGGGGTGCGTGGCACCCCTCCCCAGTGTGAGCAGGCAGATCTGCGTGGGATGAGAGACACCCCTCTTCCATGGGAGCAAGCAACACACCCCCCAGAACCACAGCATTCCCTGCCACAAGAGCGTGACCACCCACCAATTCCAAGCCAGCTCTACATTTTGCTTCCCCATGGCAGAGGGAAGCAGAGGTGAGGACTAATCCTAGGTGAAGGCAATGACAGAGGAGAAAAGGAGGCAAGCAGAGCACGTGAGTGCAGACAGTAGTCCACACCCAGTTTGAACCCTGACCTGCAGCCTACATGTAGCAGAGACCAGAGGGCTGATTACATTCCCTATATACCAACACAAGAAGGACACGCCCTGGCATGGACAGTACCACAATGGAAGGAATAGATGGAGGGGAGTTGGACACGGGGAGGACACCTCAAACCCCATAGGCACTACAGCTAGACATAGAAGATCACCAGTGCAGCTCTTGGAAAGGAACCACTCATGCAATAACACAGGAATTTTTTTTTCTTTCACTTAATCTTTTTATGATTTTTCTATTTTGTATTTTTTTATTTTGTATTATTTTTATATTGTTTATCAGTGTTTTTTGGGGAGGAGGTGGAGTTTCATGCCACTTTTTTCTCCTCTTTCAGTTTCTCTGCTTTTCTTTTTCCCTTCAATTTTTTCTCTTATCTTTCTTGAATTTTAAATTATTGCTCTTTGCTTACATTTTTCCTTCTTTTCTGTTTGTTATTCCCTGTGTCTGTTTTCCACCACTATTAATTTCCCTTTACTGCTTAATAGGAGCCTTTATGTCACCCTTATTCTCACCTTTTCATATCCCATTGCTTAATTTTCAATATTTGGTTTTTTCATTGGCTGGTTCCCCACATCCTCTACCTTTACTGATAGAACTATGAAGCTTTATGAATCTCTAGATTGCCAGTAAACATTATGTTATTCCTGTTGAATACTTTTCTATTGTTATTAGAGGTGAAGTTGTTCCATTTAGTAGGTCAGTAGTACATCAGTATTTGTCTTTGTATTCATACTATAATTATAAATCTCTTTTCCATAGTTAAGGGTGGTTATTTATTGGTCTTTAGAGTTCATCAATATTCAGTTCGTATTTGACACTATAACCAATGCTGATTTTATTACTATAACCAAAATGACATTTTTTTTTGGCTACTAATTGGTTTGAGATGCCAGTATCTGGATTGCCTTGGGGTCATTAACAATAGTGTGGCCCATTCCTGGAGAACTGGGTACTGAGCCAAACACCACCCCAAGTAAATGGACTACTGGGTACCGGACTGTAAGCTCCCATCCCAAATAGATGGAGGTGGTTGTATCCTGGGACAGAGACAAAGGCCAGTAGTTAATCATGCCCAGAGGACTTTCCAGTGGACATTAACTAAAGAACTCTCCATATGAGAAACAGTGCTTTCCACTAAAATTAACCTGCAAGCCCCAACACAAACAAACAAAAATGTACAAACATGTGAAGACAAGCCAATAAAATGCATCCAAAAACTCTCAGCTACCCCAAAGCCAATCCATGTGGCATTGAAGGAAAGAAAACTAAAAGCAGCACACTCAAATTATTCAAAATCATAGCAGGGGAGACAACAAAACAGATCAACGAGGCATTCGGCAAACTCACAGAAGATGTAAGTACAAAAGTATTGAGCCAAATAAACAAAATGATCAGCAATCTACAGAAGATGCTAATAAAAAGAAGAGTTAAACCAAAAAAAAAAATGTGAAACATGCTTGACCAGCATAGAAAAGAATTAGGCTCCATAAAAGAGCTCCAAGTAGAAATTCAGGAGATTAAAAATTCTATCAAAATATTGGCAGCAAAAGTGGCCAGTGTGAGGGTAGTGTCAGAAGTAGAAGAAAGGGCAGTAATCAATGACTAATTTTTTAGAGATACCTTAAAACAACAAGAGACCATGAAAAATATATTCAATGGCTCCTAGGTGACATAAATCTAAGATTAACTGGAATAAATGAGAAATCAAAAGACACCACAAATGGCATAAAAACCTTGTTTACAGATACAATAGCAGAAAAATTTCCAAATGCAGGAAAAGAATTTAACATATAGTTAACTGAGGCATACAGAAACCCTGAATAGGCACATATAGAAAAGAACATCACATTATCTTCAAAATCCTGGTTGTCCAACACATAAATGAAATCTTAAAAACAGTTGAGAAAAAACAGTGAATTATTTATAAAGGAAAACCTATTAGAATTACAGCAAACTTTTCACCACAAACCTTAAATGTCAGGACAGCATAGAGTGAAGTGTTTCAAGCCCTATAAGAAAACAATCTTCAAAGCAGGCTGTTATATCCTACAAAACTATCTTTCCAAATGGGTGGAAACATAGGACTGTTTCATGATAAAGAGCACTTAAGAAATTCATGACTACCAAACCAGAACAGCAAAAATTCCAGAGGCTATCTGAGAAAAAGACAATGAAGCTAACAGTGCCAAAATGCCTAATAGAATGAATGTACAAGGCAGGGTAAGCAGGTAAGCAATAGCAGGGAAAAAGGAAATAAGCAACAGGAAAACAATACAGTGACAAGATAACTCAATACTTTTCAGTAATAACTCTAAGTGTGAATGGACTCAATTCCCCAACCAAAAGATACAGACTGACAGAATAGATAAAGAAACAAAATCCAGTGGTATGTTGTATACAAGAAACACATTTAAACCCAAAAGAAAATCATAGATTAAAAATCAAGCAATGGAAAACAATATTTCATTCAATAAGACACCCTCAAAAGCAGGTGTAATTATCCTACATTCAGACAAAATGAACTTTAAGTGAAAACATCAAAAAGTACAAAGGAGGTCACTATATATAGGTAAAGGGAACACTCCACCAGGAAGAGATAATAATTGCAGTGATGCCTTGGTTCACAAATTTAATTTGTTGTACAATTTTGGAAAAGATGGCCATGTTTGTGTTTGTGTAAGAAAGATGGCTATTGTTGTGTTTGTCACCTGATGCAGAATTTGCAAACAGAAACAAAATTTTTCCAAAAGCTTCTGTTTGTGAACCAAATTGTTTGCAAACAAAAGTGTTCGTGAACTGGGGTACCACTGTATTAACATATGTGCACTGAACAATGGTGCGCCCAACTTCATAAAACAGGGACAACAGGACATAAAAGACCAGATAAGCATAGATACAATTATAGTTAGGAACCCCATTACTGCACTATCACAGATAGATCAACCAGCAAAAAAATCAGCAAAGAAATATCAGAGTTGAACCAAGCCATCAAACAAATGGATTTAATAGATATCCAATGAGTGCCCCATCCAACAACAGAATAAACATTCTTTTCTGCAGCATATAGAACTTTCTCCAAAATAGACCATATACTGGCCGATAAGGCAAGCTCAAGTAAATGTAAAAGGCTGGAAATTATACCACGCATGTTATCAAATTGTAGCACAATGAAGTTAGAAATCAGTAACAAAAGAAAACAAATTATGGAAATGCACATAAACTAGACAATACATCCTTAAATAAGAAAAAAATTAGGTTACAGAAGAAATAAGGCAGCTTCTAGAGTTAGATGATAATGCCAGTAAAACGTACCAGAACTTATTGGACACAATGAAAGCCAATCCAAGAAGCAAGTTGATAGCTGTGAAAGCCCACATCAGAAAAACCAATTAAGTCGAAATAAATAACAATGCATATCACTGTCCTAGAAAAACAAGAAAATCCAAACCCAAGGCTAGTATAATGAAGGAAATTGTAACAATCAGAGCAGAAACCAATGAAATTGAGACAAAAGGATAACAAAGAATTAATGAATTGAAGAGTTGGCTCCTTGAAAGAATAGACAAAATACGGAAACCTTTAGCCAAACTCACCAAAAAAAGGAGCAAAATGACCCAAATCAATGCAGTTAGAAAATAAAAATATGATATCATGACAGACACTACCTAAATCCAAAATATTATTAATACCTACTTTACAAACCTGTATGCCAATAAATTGGAGAATTTAGAAGAAAAAGTGCACTGATTCATAGATAAATATGACTGACTAAAATTGAACCAAGATTTAAAAACCCTGAATAATCCAATAATAGGCAATGCAATGGAAAGACTAATTAAGGAAAAAAAAAAAAAAACCTACCAGCTAAGAGAAGTCCAGGTTCAGATAGGTTCATTGCTGAATTCTACCAAAGCTTCAGAGAAGTTCTGACATGGGTACTCTTGAAGCTTTTTAATGAAATTGAAAGTGAAGGAGAATTGCAAAAGTCCTTCCTGGAAACAGGCATTACCCTGATTCCAAAACCAGACAAGTATCCAAACAAAAAAGTGAACTATAGACCATTCTCTTTAATGATTATAGTTGCAAAAATACTCAACAAGGTACTGGCAAACACAATGCAACAAATCATCAAAAAAATCACACATCCTGATAAGACTCACTCCAGGGATGCAAGAATGGTTCAACATAGGCAAGTTGATAAATGTAATATATCACACAAACAGAAAGAAGACAAAACCCACAAGATGATCTCAATAGATGCAGAAAAAATCTTTGACAAAACCGAACATCCTTTCATGTTAAAAACAATGAAGAAAATAAGGTATAGAAGCACCTTGTCTCAATCTGATAAAAGCCATTTATGGCAAACCTACTGCCAACATGATATTAAATGGGGAAAAACCAAAGGCTGTCCCTCTAAAATCAGGAACAACACAAGGATGTCCACTACTACTGCTCCTTTTCAACATAGAATTCAAAATGTTTGCAAGAGCAATTAGGCAAGAAAAAGAAATAAAAGAGGTACAGGAACAGAAGAAATCAAATTATCATTATTTGCAGATGATATAATTGCTCTACACAGAAAACCCAAAAACATCCACTGAAAGACTCTTAGTATTAATAACCAAATTTGGTAATGTACCAGGATACAAAACACACAGAAATCAATAGAATTCCTGTATATTAATAGTGAGCCCACTGTCTTAGCTACTTTCTCACTGTTGGGACAAAATACCCAAAACACACAAGCTCAAGGAGGAGAGGTTTATTTTGGCTCACAGTTTGTAGAGGGTTCGGTGCGTAGCCACCTGGCTCCAAGGCAGCAGAACGTGGCAGAAGAGAAGCAGCTCATGGCATGGCAGACAGGAAGCAGAGAGAGGGATCGAGGGAGAAGGGAAGGAGATAGACCCTTCCAGGCCATGCCCCCAGTAAACCTCCTCCTCCAATCAGGCTTCACCTCCTAAATCACATTTATCTATGAACTTATCAGTGGACTAAACCACTAATAAGTGTCATGCTCCCATTATCCAATCACCTCCTTAAGGCCCCACCTATGACAACATGAGGATTTGAGGACATCCAGATATAAACCATAATCCCCACTAAGAAAAAAAAATACCATTTGGAAAAAGATACCATTCACCAAGAAAAATTAAACATTTAGGAATTAACATAATGAAGGCAATGAAAGAATTCTACAATGAAAACTAGAGCACTCTGAAAAATTAAATCAAAGAGCACATCAGAAAATAGATATCCCCTGTTCCTGGATGGGCAGAACTAGTGTAGTCAAAATGGTCATGCTTCCAAAATTGATATTAAGATATAATAAAACCTAAATCAAAATTCCAACACCATTTTTCACAGAAGTGGAGAAAACCATCCTGAAATTCACACGGAACTCTAAGAGACCAGAATTCCAAAAGCAATCCTGGGTGAAAAGAGCAAAGCAGGAGACATCAGAGTCCTGGACTTGCAGCCATATCACAATGCTACTGTGATTAAAAAGAAAAAAAAAGCATAGTAACTAGAACAAAAACAGACATAAGAATCAGTAGAACAGAATAGAGGATGCAGAAACCACCCCAAGCACATTCAATTATTTGATCTTTGACAGAGGGGCCAAAAACATACACTGGAGGAATGATAGGCTCTTTTAGCAAATGATGTTGGGAAAACTGTCTACCTGCATGCAGAAGATTGAAGCTAGATCTTATCTTTCACCATGTACTAAACTAAAATCAAAATAAATGAAAGAATTAAATGTTAAAACAGAAACACAACCTGACGGAAGGCAAAACAGATAAAACTCTCGAAGTAGTAGGTGTGGGCGAGGAGTTTCTGAAAGAACCCTGGCTTCACAGGGGATAGTTTCAAGAACCAACAAATGGGAATCATTCTAAATTAAAAAGTGTTTGCACAAAAGAAACAATCAACAGAGTGAAAATATAACCTACAGAGTGGGAAAAATTTTGCCAGCTATACCTCTGAGGACTAATGTCTAATATAAAAAATTGAAAACATTAGACTTTCCAAAACAAAAGACCCAATCAAAAAATGAGTAAGTGAAATGAATACATACTTCACAGAAGAAGTACAAATGGCCAATAAATGCATAAAGAAATGCTCAACATTGTTGGCCATTAGAGAAATGCAAATTAAAACAACGCAGATATTCTATCTTACCTCAGAAAGAATGGCCATTGTAAAAAAAAAAAAAATTCTAGTGAGGCTGTGGGGAAAAAGGAACCCTCTACACTTGGTAGGAGTGTAGACTGGTACAAACACTTTGGAAATCAGCATTGAGAGTCCTCAAAAAACTGAAACTAGAAATTCCATTGACCCAGGTATTTCCTTTCTAGATATCTTCCCCAAAGAGTTAAAGACATTGTATTATATTGATACATACACAACAAATTAAAATGTATTATGTACATGCACCAATTCTTCACAAGGAATGTAAACATTATGTTCTACAAATATGTACTAATAAAACACGTAACTTAAAATGGTATCAGCTCTATAATACAAATGCTTAGATCTAGGTTTTGTTTGTTTGTTTGTTTGTTTGTTTTTGTTTTTCTGGTGCTGGGGATTGAACTCAGGCAAGCACTCTACCGCTTGAGCTAAATCCCCAGATCTAGGCAAGCACTCTACCACTTGAGCCAGATCCCCAGATCTAGTATTCCGAAACTCTGGCCGGTAGAATAATACGGTTGCTGTACAATTTAGCAGTCATTGTCATGGATGCTGAAGTTGCCTTCCAAACATTTATTCTACTTTTCCCACATTGCAGCACGCACCTGAGATGTCTGGGTGAAATCAACCTCACCTCTGTCCCTGAGATTTATCCATCTGTGGTAATCATATCAGCTGACATGTTTGCTGGCTACAGAAATAGTTTAGGATGCAGCAATTCAGCATGCATCACAGGATTTTTGCCTCAGAACTCTGCTGCATCTCAATCTATCTGCTTTGATGTGCGTGAGAAGGCACGCGGACCTTGTTGCTGACAGCAGTTGTTCTCCAACTAAGAAAAAGAGAGAGACGTGGAGTTTGAACCCTGATCAAATAAAGAAGTATGACTTTATATATCGACAAAAAGAGGAAACATAAGCCGTGAAAGTCTTAAAAAGTACTTTTATGCCTCCTTCCTATCTGTTGGATTCTTCAATTACATGAACCTTCATATCAAACCAGTATATAGTTTGATATTCTACTGCTCATCACTGGTCCTGAATACTGGTTAAATCACTTTGAATTTGTTGTTATTACACTGTACCTCAAAAATATTTCAGTGTGTATGTGTTAGAAAGTTTTCTGCCACTGTGGCAAAATACCTAAGAACATCAGCTGAAAGAGAGGGGAGTTTTATTTTGGCTCACAGAGCCCAGAGGCTCAGCTCATCACTGTGTGGCTGCTGTTCTGGGGCCTGTGGTGAGCCAGAACATCATCGCAGGAAGCATGTGGTGGACAGAAGCAAAAAGCAACAGGAGGGGCGGGTGCCAATGTCCACGGTGATCTAACTTACTCCCATCAGGCCCCACATCCTAAAGACACCACTACCTCCCAGTAGTGGCACAGGCCGGCAACCAAGCTTCAACACACAGGCCTTTGGGGCACACTGCAGATTCAAACGCTAGCAGTTCATTCACAGTGTGATATCAGAGTGTATATGTGTGTGCCTGAATTTACTTTAGATTATCAACACAACTGGCTTGAGAGATTCCTAAGAGATTGGTAAAGCACACTTCTGGGTGTGTCTGGGTGGGTCCTGGGGACATGGCCTCATAGACTACGTCTGGTCCCTGGCCCCTTCCTTGGTGGCTCTTCTCCGCATTCTGTTTCCTGGCTGCCATGATCAGAACAGCTTGCCTTCACCACACTCTCTACCATCATGTTTCTACCTTGGAGCCAGCAGAACAGAAACTGAAACCTCTGAAAGTCTGAGCCAAAATAAACCTTTTCTCTTTAACTTGTGCATTTCGGGTATTTTTGACAGTAATCAAAAGCTGACCAACACACCCTCTAATGGTCTTCAGTTGTGCTAACCTAGAATAGTTCATTGGCATTTAATAAAAAAGGCTACACTCCAAGTGTAGCCAAAATATATGCTTTTGTATATGATTATCTCCCATTAGCACCTGAGACCTTGGTACTAAATGAAGTGAAGGTTTTTGTTGGTGAAATGAATGGTTTGTTAATTAGCATAATGGATATTATAAATTGACTCTGACGAACCAGTGTTGTTCACAATGTGTAGATTTGGTAAGATGTTTTAGACAGTCCCTAATTTGCATGACCAAATTTATAAGATAGCAAATCCAATAGTCTACACACTTAGGAGTAGTACCCTTCAGATTTCCAATGCAAACGTCTAAAATTCCAATAATCTTAGCATTCTAATACTGCAATCTTAGCATGCTAAAATTCCAATCAATTTCAGCATGTTCTGCTTAACCAGTGGGAAAATCATGCTTGTAATGGAAATGACTAGAGACATCACACCCATTAGGAAGACAAGGAATAAATTAGAGGTGCCTTTCCTTCTTCCCTGCAAGTTCATCTTTCAAATATCCCCCGTGCAGGTACCACAAACCTGAGACCTCAGGAGAAGCCATTAAAGTAAATTAAAACTGGCAGTGTATAAAGGTCTGCTAGGAAACAGAAATCCCCAAATAGAAAAACTAGGTCCAGACACGGAAAGAACAAGAACTAGACAGTTCTAAAATCTCACACGTAAGGGAAAAGGTGTTGTTAAATAAACCTGAAGGATGACTGATAATAATCTGGGATTATTTATTTTAGGAATATCAGACATGAGCTACCAAAATGGTGTAACTTCCTAAAAACAGCATCTTCCTCACTTCTGGGGTCATGGAGAAAACGACAAGAGTAACTGCCCCCAAAACACACAGCACAGTGTATTGTTCCAGTGCCAGCCACGAGTCCTCACTATTCCTGCCCAAAGACTATGACAAGGAGTGACAACCCTGCAGAAGGTCCACATGGTCTCTAAAGAAATGGCAGTTTTTATTGCAGTGATTATGACCCTTCTCTTCCAATGTATTTTTATTTTATGGTGAGTAGATACTTGTCCACAGAGTATTGGTTGCTAGGCCATATGAACTCCAAATAAACTTATTTTTAGAGAGAGAGAGAGGGAAGGAGGGAGGGAGGGACAGAGGAGAGAAAGAGAGAGAGAGAGAGGAGAGAGAGGAGAGTGCTTTAATCATCCAGGTGTGTTCAGTGAAATTTACCCCAGTCATTTCTCAAGGGTGAGTCCTGATTGGTGGGAGCCCGAAGTTGCCCCAGCCTCCCCGCCACAGTTACGGAGGGAAAACCCAGTCCTAGGCCAACTATGATTCCACCCTATTTTAGGGAGGAAAACTCATGATAGCAAGTACAAAATTCAGGACAAGTATTCAGTGGTTATTGGGGGGAACTTCGTTTCAAGGATATAATGAAGAAGCATGCAATTCTTGTTGTTTTTAACAACCAACTCGTGACCGTGAGAAAATTAGTCTGACGACAAAGAAGGTGCAGGAAATAAAACGAAGCTGATATAATTCAGAGAAATGGAGCTGAAGATTTGATCAAATAATTTCTAAAACTTCCTTCACTTCCATGAGACTTTCATTTATGTGAACAACTCCTATTTACCGTTACCTGCAGTCCTAGGTATTTTAACTGTGTGGGACGACACAGTATTTCTAGTCTACGTCATTTCTATTTCTATAGTCTAGTCTAGTTCTATTTTCTACATTAAATGGTAGAAAATGAATTGTCACTTTCTTAAAACGGAAAAGAGACTCTCTACCTTCTTCCTTTTTTCCACATTTCTGTTATTGAGAGGCAAAAAATTAGCTACTACTTCTAGTAACAGTTCCCTCAGAGTGATGAGATATTCAGCTTTTACATCAAACCAATGGAAAACTATTTCAGAATTGTCTTGAAATTGTATGTAGGTAAAGGGCACAAATAGTAACTATATATAGACACGGGATTGTGAATATTGTGAACAAAGCTTTCTGGCCATTCCTCCAATTAGGTTAGTGTGCATTATGTGCTACTTATATCCATTTATGAAACTTCCCTTATAGAGAGGATACATGATTCCTAACTTCTCACCCTTTTCTAAGTTTTCATTGAATATCATTTGGGTTTTCATACTTTAGCTTAATTTGTAGCTGGAAAAGAATCTTTTTCTTAATGTCCGAAAATATGAATTGCTTCTATTGTTACCAAGGGCCTAATACACAAAAGAAAGTCTAAACCAGATGAGAAGGAAAGCCATCATTTCATCCACATATTCACTATAATAAATTAATAGAAACTGATTTTCATGCTCACTTGCCTCTTAACTGTGATCCCTGAATGGTGCCTCAGAACAGTGATAACTGCAGACAGAAAGGTTGTGTAGTCACTCTATTTCATTTATTCTTCATAAACAAATAACTTGTATCTGTGAGATTAAACTTTGTAAAGCTTTCTAAAAATCACTGTGGGAATATATTTTATATCTGGATTAATTTTAACGCCTAAATTATTTACATAATTCCAAATGGTCAATTAAATGCCATATTTCTGGCTGTTAAATACTACTTTCTGATGGTGCATACTAGAAAATCAAAATGCCAGTTAGGTTTATATCCTTATTAAACTATTATACTGTTTCTTTAGAAGTTAATTCACCATTTTTGCAGATGTAGCAAGCAGAGCTCGAGGCAGAAAGACATGAAAGAACTGTTGCATCAAAGAAGATAAATTGAGTTTAAACTAAACTTTCTCAAAATTTTCACTGCACCACAAAATTAGCACATCATGAAAAAATTCTGAAGTTTGAAAAATGGAGTTCTAAAGAACATGGTTGAATCCCAAGCAGTATTCTCTTGAGAGCTTGATCACTCTTTTAAGCTGACCAGAAAAAGCACAGTATTAAATATGAACAGTGAAAGGCTCTTCTGTGTATTTCTCTTTTGTTAAGTTATGCTCTTCTGTCAAATTTCAACCTAGCACAGAAAAAAAAAAATCTCCCTAATATGTGAAAGAAAGTTATTCCTATTGAGACCCACTCAGTCTGCTTATATGGTATATTCAGGAACATTTGACTTCACTTACCATTTAAAATATGAATAAACACAAGTCAAATCAATATAACCATTTTTTAAGTTTTAAACGATAGGTTTGAGCACATAAAGTCATAGATTTTATCAAGTCTGCAGTGTCTAAATCTACTTCTGGTAATAAACTATTGCCATTTTGAGGGAAAAGAATTCACTGAGTGAAGATGTTTTCAGTATTATTAATATTATAAGTTTTTATATTATTAGCATACATCACCGGAGTCTTTGCCCAGGGTATATATTTTAAACTCAGCAATATATAACAATTTGCCTAGTATTTTCTACCAAAAGTTACACTTCAATAGGTGTTAATAATGCCTTCATCAAAGCTGAAGAGACAATAAAATTGGCTTTAGTTTAATAAAGTTATTCTCTTAGTGAATTTATGTTTATAAGATACCCCCAATCTAAACTCTTACAGAAATATTTGATAATCAGTCCCCTGCATAAAATTTTGATTATAAGGAGTTATAAGGAGTATGAATAATAGTATGATCTTTGCTTTCTAAGAAAATGCCAAGAATTCTTTCCCCGACTCACCAGTGCTGGAGCTCAGACTATGTGCCAGACAAACACTCTACCACTAAGTTGTCATCATCTTAAAATCCTAAGAATTCTTGATCACCACGAGATCACCTCTTGCACAAGCACTATCTCTTTGAGTTAATAATGATGGTATAAATAATATCTACTGTAAAAATGTGAAGTGACACAAATATACTTCATAATCACTACAGATATGTAAAAAATATATATACACATAGATATATATATATATAGGTACATAGACATATACAGATGTATGCCTTCACTAAAGACACATGCATTGACTTTCATATGTGCCTGACTCTCAAGAGGAGGGCACACATTTTGCATGAATTCATATCTGTTGGCTGGAACACTGCCGCACAGTCATACCTAGCAACAAGGGAAGTTGGGAAATACCTTTTTTGGCTGGGCAGCTTTGTGTCCTGTTAAATCTCAGGGATTCTGTACCAAGAAGAAGGGGATGGTGTTTACTGGGGAATAACCATCAACTCAAGTCTAGTTCCATACAAAACCCTCTCCCTCTCCTTCATCTATTCACAGCTGCTATGCCTGGTTTTATGCATATGCATATCATAGCTATGTTATATCATATATGCGTACATATGAATGATATAGTGTATAGTGTTATTGTATATATGCATATTTTAACTACATGGTTATATAGTTTTCTGTCCATGTGAGTGTACCCCAAATGATTTCTGATCCTGCAATCTGCATCAATAGTAAAGAACGCATACACAAAAGAAAAGGCTCATGCCGTGTACCCAAGGCCTACTTAGTTCACTCTAACAGAGTGAATAAACTCTAACAAAGATGCCATAGCTAGCACAGCAGCTTCCATTAAGGCCACTATTTAACTGAGCCAGAGTCAGTCTCTACTCATCCTCCATTTCTGCATGACCCAGACCAGTGAATCAAATGGAAATATGGAGAAAGAACCAAATGAGACCACCACCCCTGCATCCCTTAGATCTAGAGTCAGCAAATTTTTCCTGTAAAAGAGTCAACAAGTTAATATTTTGACCTTCATAGGCCATGTGGTCTCTGTTGCAGTCAAGGAACCCAAAGTCAGCCGAACCAAGTATTTGACAGAACTCCATTTTTAACTGCCCCTCAGTGCCCCAGCCTCACTGGAGGATCCCAGCAACTTTTTTTCTCTCAGTCTCACTGTCAATGAGAAGTCCAACTACCTAGTGAAATGTTTAGGTCCCTACTGCCTGAGTAAATGGCCTCTGGTCTCTCTGTTGAAGGACTGTGGGAATTATTACGAGGGATTCTTGCCATGGTCTCATGGAGAGCCAGTCAGCTCAGCAAACGGGACCCGAGTTTGAAAACTGGCTTAGGCCCATAAACTGGGCATATAAACTGGCCCATAAACTTTGCCATGATGGTCACCCCCCACCTTCAAGTTACCCATTCTTGATTTCTCCCGCTGGCACAAGCCTATTGATCCTGCTGGTGGGATTGCCACCTTTTATTAACTTTTTCCATAATTCTATGGGTCTGACTGCTCTTCTGACCTTGGTGGTCAATACAATAATTCACAACTCCTGGCTTCTGGCATCCGAGGGCTACTACTTGGCTTCTATTGCTTTAGGCTTCTGTCATCTCTTTTGCTATGCATGAGTCAGGTTCTATAATGGCCTCTTACTGCCATTTCAGTCCAAAAAAAGGGGCATCAACACTTCACTCCATAATGCTACTGGCGAACATTGTACAAAATTATTCATTGTGACCTTGGTAAAGTGTGCGGCCTCTGGGCCCTCCTATGGGACACTTCCATCTCACAGTCTCACAGCGTTACTTGTATAGGATGCCTGTTTTCCTAAGCATTTTGTTCCTTTCACCAGCCTTCTGCCATGGCAATCCCAGCATGTCAGCTTTGCTTATCATTGACCAGCTATTTTGACTGACATTTAACCACTTTGGAAGTTCAGCTGTTTTCACTATAAAGTCTTCATCTTAGTCCTCAGCTTGCTCCAGCTTCCCCTTGTAGGAAGTGATGCCTTCTTTGTGTGCAAAAATGCACTCTGTATTTCCCAACAGGCTTTTAATTTCTCATTACTCATTCTCATTTTTTCATTATCTTTCTGTTAATGATGCTTAGCTATCCCTACCATTATCCTTATTGCCACTGTATTCTCTGTACATCTCAAATATCTGATTCATTTCGCCAATTCACCAAAAGTAAAAATTTCAACAATTGGCCACTACCTTGCGCTGGGGTCTGTCTGTGTTCTATGTACAACCAGCGGTAAGATTCTCATTACCAGCAGACAAGTAATTACTCAGGCTAAAATCGCATTTTATCACCTCCTCTCTTTGGTACCGATTCTGGTTCCAAATGTTACAGATTGTGTCCTCAAGAAGCAGAGATTGAGCTAAAGTTTGGGGTGCAAGATGTTTGTTAGTCACCAGGGATTTGATAGGTAGAGAAATGAACCACAGTAGGAAGGAGGGAGAAACTAAAGTGTGACGCAGATACAACACAGTTTCAGCCAACCGGAAGAGAGCTCTGGAACAAATGTTTCTGTCCGAGTTTAAGACGACCAGACCTTTGTACTCCCGCTTCTCTCATCTCAGCCCTAGAAGTGTAGGACCTCAGGAGAGACAGCTCTCTACATGCACGCGGATATTTACATCAGTTTCAGTCACAATTTCTAAGACTTGTAAAACCAAAAGTCTCACATAGGTGAGTGGACAAATGAATTACGACATATCCAGATAATGTGATATTATTTAGCACTGAAAAAAATGAGTTATCAAGGCACGAAAAGACAGGAAAAAAATGCAAGTGCATATTATCATGTGAAAGAAGCCAGTAAGAAAAGAGCTCCACACTGTGATTCCAAGAACAGAATGTTCTGGAAAAGGGAAAGCTGTGAAGATGGTAAAAGTATCAGCGTCGGCCAAAGGTTGGAGAGCAAAAAGGATGACTAGGTGTAGCATGAAAGACTTTTCAGGCAGCAAAACTATTCTGGGGTAACACAATGTTAGAAACATACCATCATACATTTCCATACACTTATGACACACAAACATATGCATTATACGTTCAACAAAGCCCATAATGTGCACATCGAGAATGAACCCTCATTTAAAGCATGGGCTTTGCGTACCAGGAAGTGCCCCTGTCAGCCCATCAGCGGTAACAAGTGTGCTCTGGTAGTGAGGGCGGGCCGCGGTGTGTGGGAACGAGGGGTATATGGAAACTTTGTACTATCTGCTTATTGCTGTGAACCTAGAACTGCTCTATAAGATAAACTTTATTGATTTAAAATATCTCATAAAGTTCTATATGAAGATGTTGACACTGTAAATGAACAAAGTCATTTTGCTGTTTATATTCTGTGGCTTGGCGATTGTCTTTCGTTTTTTGATTGGTATCTATCAAAAC
Organism: Hystrix cristata; assembly: GCA_004026905.1. Taxonomy (NCBI): domain Eukaryota; kingdom Metazoa; phylum Chordata; class Mammalia; order Rodentia; family Hystricidae; genus Hystrix; species Hystrix cristata. The sequence goes on along the minus strand of PVJO010020958.1, from coordinate 6,907 downwards.
AAATAAGATATATGAAAAATGAAAATAAGAACTTTATACAATAAATTATAGTATTGAATCATATGTAATATCAATCTCCCTATTTTATATATAATTTTTTATTTCACAAGGGATTAATGCACAACAAAATATAGATACATCCTATTTGATGAAATAGCGATAAGTATAGAGTCGCTAAGTATTTAAAGGCTAATCTTAATAATGAAAACTGTTGGAAAGTAATACTGCTAATCAGCTCATTAATCAAGTGTATCGGCAGCATAGTATTACTGGAACAAATTGAAATAGATTCTGTACTAGCCAGAAACTCCCTCTCAAATATAATCAAAAGTAAAGATAAAAGCAAGCGAATTTAAACAAAACAAAACTGAGTAACATTATCTCTATGGACAAAAGTATATTTGATTAATTTTGATAATTTCTTTTTCAGTGATCTTTTAGGTAATATAACAATATGAAGATTGAGTCTAAGTAAAAATGTTATGTGATAATATTTAAAGATTTTAAAAAATTATTCACAAATGTACAATATCATTAGAACATAGAATTTTGCAGCTTGAGAATACTTAGATGCTGTTTTATTTAAACTTCTCTTTTAATTCTAGAATCTATTACCCACATTTAAGCAACAAATCACACAAGTCAGAAAAACGCCTCCCACAGATGGTATTCCTATTTGAAAGTAAAATGAACCAACAATAAGTGAAAAACAGTTTACTGAGTGAGTCTGTAAATGGCCTCAGAAAATTAAAAGATTGAATCAAGAAAGGATTTAGATCTAGCACAATTTAAAATTTCAATTACATAATAAAGAACGTAAGGAAAATTACTTTTATATTTTACAAGGTTTTGGATGATAAATCAGTTGCTTGCAGTTTGAAGAGTCAAAAATTTTGATACAGGGAATACATTTTTTTAACAAGATATGCACTCTTTTAAACAAAAAGGCACTTATTTGGTATTCCTACAGGTATTTTCTTTTGTTTCAGAAAGGAAATTGCTGCTTGTTCAAAGATCATCCATTACTGATACTGATACTGCTCTTACAAAATGTAGTTTCCCAAAATTAGGAATGGAGTAAGAAAATAACACATGTCTTTTCGTACAAATAGCATAGAAGCTAATGAAACACCTCACTGGACACTGGATTATTTGTATTCTTCCTAGAATGTGCGATGTGAGCATTTCCATGTCTATTCTGAAACTTTTCTCATTGATTCAGCTATGCAGGGGATTCATTCATATGAGAATGAATAAATGAGTAATATCACCCAGCAATATGGCAGCTTTAATATGGTTGGAAGCCAGACATATCTGTGGCCTGTCCAAACCAAATAGTACTTGTAATGTTATTGAATTGATTATTCGGTTTTTGGCCTTCTCTTTGAGAACAAGAAAGCTCCATAATTTTATATATGAAATGGGACTTGTTTCTGTCATTGTGGGAGAATTTAGCAAGTCAATTACTAAGAGCCCAGTTTCCCTGCAAACAGGAAAAGATACTGTCTTTTTTAAACCACTGTTTTCATGCAATGGTTTGAGGGTATTTCAAGGTGCTGAGAAATGTCCAGGTGGAAGTAAGAGTACTGTACTTTTTTAAAGCTTGGGTTAGTAAGACTCATTACAACCCTTCTGGATCCATTTCTGGCTAAGTGTAGCGGAAAATCTTAGCAACTGATGGCCGTTTGATGACCTGCATGGAAAGAACTGGTAGACTCAGGAGAGCACACAATTGAGAGAAGTGATCACATCACAAACGTGACATCATTCTTTGGCATTAGCTGGCATCCTAAGAGCTGCACTCTTAATTTTCCCCTCTAGGTTACCCTTGTGACTCACCAGAGGGCAGTGTGCAGCAGTCGGCGCTACCAATTCCTGCATTGGCTGTTTCCCACAGAGAAACCAAGGTTAAATATCTTGATTTGATCATGACATATCCTAAGCATGTATTGATTTATGATACTGTACACCAAAACTAAGTACAAATATTACAGGTAAATTAAAAGCTAAAATAAAAATCGGAACCAGACAATAGGCAAGACAACAGGTTGTGGAAGTTGTTTGTTAGATTTATTCTATCTGTGCCTCCTACAAGAAATTCTTAATACTAAGAAATAAACCATTCGCCACATGAAATACTATGTGGCAAATTTTTAGTAAATTCTGTGTTACAGTTTTGAGTTTATGACAATCATGGTGGGATTACTGAACTCATTCTTTCTTTTAGACTTGAAAATGTATATTGTTATGCAAGGGTGTGTAAATCGCCTTCCTTCACATACTGAATCCTACACAGACTTTCAGTGAATATTGATTGAATATTCCAATCAGCGTAGACGAAGCACCTATAAATTCTTGTTAAAAGCTTGAAATCTGTCAAAGGATTAAAGCATAAATGAAACGCTAAATACATGATCAAAATTAGGAAGTGGGAGATACATAGAAAAGTACTATGGGAATTCAGAGAAGGAAGGTATCGTGGGAAAGGTTTTGGGATCCGAGCAGAGTCTCTCAGGGAAAGCAAACATCAACGGGACATAATGAGGATGATGACAGCATAGCTCAGATAAAGGGAATATCATGGATGTACAAGCTTAAACAACCCAAGGCTAAGGGTATGTGAGAGTCAGCCATGGGAAAAATGCTGGGGAAGTGTATACTGTGAATGGGTCTTTGAGTGTATTCAATACAAGGCACACCCTAAAAACTGAACTGACAATGGGAGGCCATCGGAGTAAAAAGTTAGCACACTGTATTGTATACTGTACTAAAAGAAAAATGCAGCGTGAGGTGAAACTCAAAGGTAGTGAGATGAGGTGAAAAGCTATTTGAATGATCTTATAGGCTTCAAGATTGAAAAAGAAAACAAAAGATTCTGTAAAAGCAGAATTGCTCTGAGAAAAACTAAGTGGTTGTGGGTGGGGTGAAGAGAGAAAGAAGTCAAAACATAGTCTGAGGTTTTGAGCCGAAGTAACAGGATGCTTACTTCATTCATTGAAATACCCGGAAAAAGGTTTAGGAAAGAAGTTGATAAGTTTACCAAAAATCTTACATTAAAAGCCTGCTCAAAAGCTTTATGAACTAAATAGTCACTTAGCTTTTTGTCAGTTCCAAAATAATTCAGATGCATTTGGAGGAATCATTACTCTTGATATCTCAAAAAAGTCTACTTGAACAACAAATGCTTGTTTATTAAAATATTTAAAATTTTTAAAATGTGAAAATCAAGGAGTATTTGAATACTCGAGGTTGGAAGACTTGAATTACATATGGTATGATGAGAAGAATGAGGCTTGCTACACCTTATTGTTAAAAATTAAGAATTCTCTAATTTTAGTAAACTGAATTTCTGCTTAAGAAAATGAAAGAAGAGTAACCTTTTTCTAAAGCAACCATGTTCTATGTATTTTGTCTACTAGAAAAAAACTAAAATTGTTAAAAGAATTAATAATAATCTGCCTGAAGAAAAAAGATGAATAAAATATGACTTCCTTTAATTTCTTAAAACATCTTTTATGTATTAACTGAAAAAGCCTGTCCCATCTCCTCAAACACATCGTGATGCTTTTTCCCCCAACCGGGCTGACAGTTACAAAACCCAGAGGCCAAGCTGTGAAGGAAACTCTTCCAGTTGAGGCATCTGCTTTTGTGGCAATTTTTTCAGTCATACTGGTAGTTTTGTAGTCGCCTTGAGTGCATCTGTTAGTTTTTCTGCTCCAGTTAAGTAAATGACATCCTAAGTGGCAAAGTCTTTCTTGGCCACTAAAAGAGAAAGAAAGAAAAAAAAAAATCTAGTAGCAAATCTTCTCCACTCAGGTTCTAGAATCCTACTTTGCTATCCCTTAAAATATCCACTAATCAAGTAACTCCCGTTCAAGCTTGTGGACTCCATAGCTTGAGTTGTTTTCCCCACAGAATCTACATGCATGTCTTCTACATGTTAATCGTGTCCTCGCTGCCCTGGACTGAACTCAGGGAAATGGGGAAAACTCGCTATTCGATTTTTAGAACAAAAATAGCCTCTCATTTTGATAGGCCATTGTACTTCAGATTTTGATGTAGGTCTTGTCAAATTAGAATTGAAAAGCTTTTTTTTTTTTTTCTTCTTTGTACCGGGAATCAAACTCAGCCCTCATACTCGCAAGGCAAGTGCTCTAACCACTGAGCTAAATCCCCAGCCCATAGAATTGAAAAGCTTTTATGCAATTCATCACTATCACTTTTCTTAGTCACCTACATGTGCTCATGGATCATAGGAAGCCCTCATGAATTCACCACTGTCAGGACAGCAGGCGAACTTTTAGAAAATCAGAAGGGAAGGATGGAATTTAGTTAAAGAAATGCCCTGAATACACCAATATTTTAGAAAACAAAGAGAGGGTGGAAAACAAGGAGAGCTACGACCAAGACTTCTGGTAAGAGGAAAGTTTACAATTATTGGCTAGTATTCTAATAAAGGGGGTTAAGAGAGTACAAGGGAAATGAGATTATAGTTATCCAAGAATCAGAAAGCATAAGAATTTAAAATGTCTGGTCATCGTTTTCTTAGTATTTCTCTAATCATGCATTTGTTCATGAATTTGTACACTTATTCATTTAATTGTGGTGAACATATACAGCATAAAATTTATCATGTTAGCCAGTGTATCTGTACACATGAATGGCATACATACATTCCTATTCATATTCCTCTATCTCCAGAAATCTCTTCCTCTGGCAAAACTGAAATTCTGTGCCCATTAAATAACTCTCTATTGACCTCTCTCTCTACCAGCTCATTGTAGCCACAATGCTACTTTCTGTCTCTATCGATTTAATGACTGTAGAAACTGCTTTTAAATGGAATCCTATAGTATTTGTTTCTTTCTGACTAGTTACTTCACTTAGCATAACGTCTCAGCGTTAATCCATGTTTTATCATGTGTCAGTATTTATTTCTTTTTTTGTCTGAGTGATATTCCATTATATATCTATATATCTATATGTGTATCTCACATTCTATTTTTTCACTCATCCACATTCATTAATGGGTGCTCAGGTCCCTTCCACCTTCTCTGGCTACTGTGAAAAATGGTGCTAAGCATATGAACGCACAAATACATATCTCTTCAAGATCCTGCTTTCAATTCTTTTGGGTATATACTCTAAAATAGAACTGCTGGGTCATGTAGTTACATGCTTTTTAATTTTTGTGGAACTTTCAGCCTATTTTCCATAGTGATTGCACTATTTAATATTCCCACCAAGAGTGCACAGCGGTATGTGTCCACATCCTCACTAACACTTGAGATTTTCTTTCTTTCTTTCTTTCTTTCTTTCTTTCTTTCTTTCTTTCTTTCTTTCTTTCTTTCTTTCTTGACAGCAGCCTTTCTAATGAGTGTGAAGTGGTATCTCATTGTAGTTTTGATTTGTACTTACCTAAAGATTAGAGATGTTGAGCACATTTTGATATTCTTATTGACAATTTGCATAGCATCTTTGGAAAATCAAAACCATTGCCCATGTTTAAAATTGGGTTGTTTGGGGGTTTTGTTATTGTTGTTGTTGAGTCCTAGGAGTTCCTTATGTGTTCTAGACGTGAATCTCTTAAAAGATACACAATGACAAATACTTTTCCTTCCAGGGGTGGCCTTTTCACTCTGTTGTGTCTTTTGATACACAGTTTTTTTTGTTTTGTTTTGGTGCTGGGGATTGAATTTGGGCCCTTCTGCTTGCAAGACAAGCACTTTAACCGCTGAGCTAAATCCCCAGCCCTGATACATAGTTTTTATGTGGCCCAATCTATTTTTATGCATGTGCTTTTGGTGTCATATCCAAGAAGTTATTGCTAATTCCAATGTCATGAAGATTTTTCTCTATGACTCTTCTAAGAGTTACACAGTTTTAGCTCTTACATTTAGGTTTTTGAATCACTTTGAGTTAATTTGCATATATAATGTTAAGGTGAGGTTCCAATTTCACTCTTTTGTGTGTGGATATTCAGTTCTTTCAACATCAATTTTTTTTTTATTTTTACCAAGAACATGTATTGGTACATTGTATACATAATGATCATAATCAACATGGTTATTTTGTACCTGTACATGATACATCTTGGTTTTACCCCCTCTTCCCCCCTTCCCCTCCCCTCCCTTCCGTTCACCCACCCCTCCCTATTTGCAACAAGTGTACCTACACTTTCCCATTTTTTCCCCTTTCATCTTACTTTTCTTTTAACCTTCTTCTTTATCCCCCTTTTCTCTATCTAGTTCTCTCTTTTGAATACTATCTCTCTTTTTTCTTTTTTTTAAACAAAATATCTATTCTACCCCTTTGTCCTTATTTACACTTATGATTTCTCATATCAGAGAAACATTCGATGTGTACTTATAAGTGTCTGATTTATTTCACTTAATAGTATGTTCTCCAGGAACATCCATTTACATACAAATGACTCTAGTTTATCCTTTTTTATGGCGGTGTAGTACTCCATTGTGTAGAAAAACCACATCTTTTTTTAGCCGTTCATCAGTTGTTGGGCATTTAGGTTGTTTCCAAGACTTAGCTATTACAAATTGTGCCACTATGAACATGGTTGTGCATATATCACTGTGATATGATGATTTTAATTCTTCTGGGAAGATACCCAGCAGAGGAATAGCCGGGTCAAATGGAACCTCTAGTTGTAGTTTTCTGAGGAATCTCCACACTGATTTCCACAGTGGTTGTACCAGTCTGCATTCCCACCAACAGTGCAGGAGGGTTCCTTTTTCCCCGCAGCCCCGCCAGCACTTGTTATTGGTTGATTTCTTGATAATAGCTATTCTTTCTGGAGTGAGATGGTATCTTAGTGTTGTTTTGATCTGCATCTCTCGAATGACCAATGATGTTGAACATTTTTTCATGTATTTATTTGCCATTTTTATTT
>PVJO010020957.1:0-30865 GCA_004026905.1 Hystrix cristata | reverse complement strand
ACGATTCCTAGTTGTTTCTTATTATCCTGTTAGCTGTCCCTGGTGAATCTTGCATAGACCCATGAATGTATTAGGAGAGGGACAATGGGAGTATTGTGGTCTTTCTTTTCTCACATATGAACCACTGCATTCTAATAAAGAGAAATGTTGATTACTCCAAGAGAGCAGGAGAGACAGAAAGATGGCTGAGAGGGTCTGTGTATTGTAAGAGCTCCCCAGGCACTCTGCTTTAGGAATCGCAGCCAAGCCACCTCCTGTCTGACCCTCGGATGGATTAGCTTTGCGGATGGGAGACTTTACAACTGTATAAGGCAACTTGGTCCGTATTGGAGCAGCTCTCAAGTGAGGTCCCTAAATTCCCTGTAATTTTTTTAGTAGCCTTAATTCTGGAGGCATAAATCCAATCCATCTTCTTCAAGGCCACCCTTCATAACTGAGAAATAGTTGCTCTCTCTTTGTCCTGTCTTCCCTCAAACTGAAAAGTCACATTGTCCTGGAAATTGTGAATTTGGGTATTCTGAAGAAATAATTTTAAACAGCCTGCACACTCTTTTATTTATCTCTTTCTCATAAGTGTGCCATGCAGAAAATAATTCTTTATTCCTCAGGTTGTTTATGTGACAGGTAAGTATGTATCTATATGCGCTTATTTCTTTGCACTTCTTGATTCAGAGATTACACTGAGAAATGACCAAGCTGTGCATTTTAAGCATGAGAACAATACTGAGAGCTGAGCTCTTTTTTTTTTGTTTCTTTTTTTCTTTTTTCAGTTTTGGAGACAGGGCTTAGCTGTGTAGTTCAGGCTTGCCTTGAACTCGCTATGCAGCCCCGGCTGGGCTCGAACTCACAGCAATTCTCTTGCCTCAGCCTCTCAAATGCTGGGATTACAGGTGTGCGGCACCATACCAGGCTTTAGAGCTGAATTTGAGACCCATTTTATAGATTACTACCTGAGTTTCTTTAATTCTTGGTCATATGACAGAGTGAATTTGCTTTGAGCCAAAACAAAATTTCCCTTTGCTATAATCTTTGCTGTATTATCGTATAAATAATCTCTCTGTAAGAAAAGTTACTGTGGCCTTTTCCTAATGAAATACAAGAAATTGTCCCCTTGGGAGAGAGGGAGAGGGAGCGGGAGAGAACTGCAGATCCTACTGCTTTGGCAACTCAGGACTGGGCAAGTGAGGCAATAAAATCCTTTAGGGCAGACATCGTATCTAACGAAGAATATTTTTCCCTAGAGCCTGGTACTCAATCATCTAGTCTGCAAATGCAGGGGAACAGATTGCCTTAATACTACTTCTTAGGTTTTTGGCTCAATTCACATTTTTCTTTCAACCAGCCCTTGCATCTCCTGTATCACACCATTTCCCTCTTTAAAATCAACTCTTTCTCTTTGGATGGTATCCATGCTAATGTCTTTAAGTATTATCGACAACCCCTGAATTTTAAATATTTAGTTTCACACACACACACACACACACACAAACACACACACAGGAGCTTAATTTATAAGGGAAAAAACCCTTAATTATAAACTTGCTCGGTACAGGATCAAAGCATTTAGATCTGTCTATCCCTCAGCAACAAAGAATAATTGTCTGGCCAGAGAACACACAGGCCTGTCTTTATCAAAAGTTTGGTATCTTCCCAAGAGAATTAGAAGCATCATACTGCAGTGATATATGCACACCCATGTTTATAGCAGCACAATTTGTAATAGCTAAATCTTGGAAACAACCCAAATGCCCAACAACAGCGGAATGGATAAAGAAAATTGGGTTTTTTTATACAATGGAGTACTACTCTGCCATAAAGAATGATAAGCTTGAGATATTCCTAGGTAAATGGATGCATTTTGAGACCATACTCTTAAGTGAAATAAATTGGACACACATGTTCAAATACTGCATTGTTTCTCTGGTGTGAGAAACTGAAAGTGTAAATAAAGACTAAAATGTATTATATTGGGAAAGGGAAGAAAATGTTCAAATGGGAAAGGGAACGAGGGAGCGGGGGAAAGGAACAGAGGGACAAGACAAATAAGAAATGGAAGGGAAAAATGGAAACAAAGCTTTTGTAAATAAGGAGGGAGGAGGGGTGAAGGGAGGGGAGGGGAATGGGAAAAAAGAAGCAACAAGATATATCATGTACAGGTACAAATCCCCTATGATGAATGTTATCACTATGTACATCTAAAATGTACCATTAAAATAAAATAAAATTTAAAAAAAAGTTTGTCGGGGTTGGGGCTTTAGCTCAGTTGTAGAGTGCTTGCCTGGCAAGCACGAGGCCTGAGTTTGATCCCCGCCCCCCCCACCATGCAGTATCTGTTGCATGGTACTGCCTTAATAAAGAGCATTTAGCCTAAATTTTCCCCTCGAACTAGGCATTTGTCTATGATGGGGATGTTGGTGAGGACACTGCCCATCATACCACTTTCTTTCTAACAAACACCAACCAGGAGACATTTCTTCTTCTTTGTTACATTTAAAAAGTGCTACTTCATCAGAAAACTGGTTGTTCTCATTTTATTGACACTACAATTTTGTAATTCACCATTTTCCACTCATTGCTTTGATAATCCAGAAGCTCAAAGCCAAATTTATGGTTTATGAATAATGTCTAATGTGACCACATCTTTATTTCTTGTGCTAAGCCTGTCACAAACATAATCATTTTCCTCCTTATTTTCTCCATTGGTTTGACTTCCCAATTTGGCAATTCTACCACTTTATGTCTTACAATTTTCTAAGGTAACCTCAAACCTTTCATAAAATCATAAATACATAACTAAACATGTGACTATAGCACTTTTTTTTTTTTTGTGGTGCCGGGGATTGAACTCGGGGCCTTGTGCTTGCAACGCAAGCACTCTAATCACTGGGCTAAATCCCCAGCCCCAACTATAGCACTTAAAACACTGTATATTGTCATTTTCTTATATCTGACTGCTGTACTGGACTAGGATAATCTTGAAGACCAAGACTTTAGTTTATATCCACAATGTTTGGCATAGTATTTGGATCGTTTTTATTAGGATTAATATCTATCTGTGGTATGTACTGAGCTAAACCACCTAAAACTATAGCTTGTTTAACTTTGAATAGGTGTTGGCCTCTAGAGGGAGCTCTAGGCCTCTCTGAGTTCTGCTGCCCCATCCCTCCAGATGCCCTAACTGGAGTATAAAGTCACAGAGATACTTTATATGATAGTTACTATTTCTATTCTCTCTCTCTCTCTCTCTCACACACACACACACACACACAAACACACACATACATACACACATCTTGTAGGAATCTTTATCTCACAAAATGCCTGTTGTTAGCAGCCATTTTTTGACTATAGGAATGTGATGTTTCTCTGTTCACAGAATCCCTCAGGTCAGCGAGACTCGCTCAGTGGGACAAGCAGGGGAGGGACCCAGTGGAGCCCTCAGTTGCTCTGGCAACAGGATCAAACCTTCCTGCTCTCTCTCAGAAGCCTCCTGCCCAGGAGCTGAACTTCTCAGTGTGAAGTAAGCCCTTTCCCAGGCCTGCACAGTGGGTGTGTGAGCAGCAGCAAAGCTCTGGAATTCTCTTGGTGTTCACGGTGTGCAACCACAACTCGGAATATGAACTAGGTCTGCAGAGGAAGGAGTCTGTGCTCGTCATACAGTTCTACCTCTCCTGTTTCTTCCTACATTTTTCCAAAAGGCCACCTTTAAAAAGTCAACAGTCAGGAAATAGGTGCGATTGCTGCATCACAATGTTATTTCTGAATGACTAGATTGCAACTCTACCTTTAATTTTATGGGCTCGCCACACTGTCCAACTAAAGCTCTTACTCTCTATGAAATTTTTCTTCCAAGGATTTTTTATGACCCTTTATAAACTGTTACAAATATGAATGACTCCAAAGATACAAAGTCAACCTTTATAATGAATAACAAGCAAGAGCACATCTCTACAGGAGGGGAAAAGCCAGTGTGCAGACATCTAATTAAGAAGCCTCTTTCTGGAGGATCAGCAGTAAAAACTTCAAAATGATGACAAACCTGATCTAGTCCAGGATTTTTACCAGGACATTTCTTTCAATAGTTAAAGGCTCTATCATGCACAATGATTACAAAAGGGATTTCAGGCCCAAACTAAGTATCGCTAAGAATTAAAACCACTCATTTTCCTGCAGGGCCTATTGTGTCCCCAGATATTCTAGGTCCAGAACAAGTCCTTAGCAGAAGGCAGTAGTGTATTTTTCACGTAAAGTAATAGAGATAAGACACCGGATTCTTGTGAAAAATTAGAATCCGGGCAATAAGAAGCCTTTGGAAGAAGACTACTTTAGTAAGAATTCAGGTGATGGAAATTTTTCATTCATTCTCATTTTCTGAGGAGCAAACACACGGACTGTGATTTTCTGTCTGAAGAACATTTCCTTTGTCCAGCTGAGATCCTTTTTGATAGACTCAATGAGCACCTCCCCAGAGGGTTCTGTAGGATATGTATTTAAGTCACAGGAAACAAGTCATCTCAAGCATCTTAATATGCTTCCTGGGGATAAAAATTCCCGGCCCCCAGCCCCAAACACACTCACTCCGAAGGCCCAAGTGTGTCCACACTCAGGCCGGGGAGAGCGCGGACGGTACCTCATGTGGGACTTCACGTCCAGCAGCTCCAGGGCCGTGACCCGCGGCTCCCCAGCCAGGTTCTGCAGAATCTTCAGCCTTGGCCCACAGTGCTTGTAGAACTCTGTGCAGATGTTCAAGAGGGATTCACGGGGCCTTCTGAACTCTTCCCGGGCGATACGCTCATCCAGCTCCTCTCTGGGGAGTCCTTGCCCTTCCTCCAACAAGTGAAGGTTTTCCCTGCGCCGTGAAAAAAGATGAATCAGGAGTCTGAGAAGGTGGGCAGATGTCCACCACGAGAGGAGTGTGAAAAGAAATTGTAAGATTGCTAGTGAGTGAAGGAAGCAGTACGGCAGGGCTGGGCAGACCTCTGTGAAGGATGAAGTTTATCAGCAGAAAAGGTTGTCACTCCAAACTGCAGTGACTGAAACACAGCCTCTTCCTGAGGGTCAACATGGAAATCACAGGCCATAATCAAGTGGACACACTTAATGGAGCTCCGCCGCAGACCCGTCAGGACCGGCATGGGCTTTGGGCAGGTCTTTCCGTACCTGATGAAGTGCAGTTTGGCTCCTTGCTCCTGGTACCTACCAGTCAGAAAAAACAATCTGTGTGTAAGTATCTTTACATTTCATTTGGCTACCACATGCAAAGCAATTATAGTTGTTAGGAAAGCTGTGTCATTGCCATATACTTTATCTTTATTTATTTATTATTATTATTTTTTTGGGGGGGTGCCAGGGATCGAACTCAGGACCTTGTGCTCGGTAGGCAAGCACTTTAACCACTGAGCTAAATCCCCAGCCCCTTATTGCCATATATTTTATTTAATTATTTTTTCTATTTTTTAAAAATTGCATTTTAATGGTACATTTTAGATGTACATAGTGATAACATTCATCATAGGGGATCTGTGCCTGTACATGATACATCTAGTTGCTTCTTTTTTTTCCTTTCCCCTGCCCTCCCCTCACCCCCTTCTCCCTCCTTATTTTACAAAAGCTTTGTTTCCATTTTTCCCTTCTATTTCTTATTTCTCTTGTCCCTCTGTTCCTTTCCCCCTCCCCCTCCCCTGTTCCCTTTCCCATTTGAACACTTTCTTCCCTTTCCCAATGTAATACATTTTAGTCTTTATTTACACTTTCAGTTTCTCACACCAGAGAAACAATGTGGTACTTAAACATGTGTGTCCAATTTATTTCACTTAAGAGTATGCCGTACACTTTAAATAGAGAAAAATACATAAAAACTCACAGAATATAGCCAAAGCAGAGACATTTTTGAAAACTTTGAAAACTAAGGCATAGTTTTTAACACTATGTGCCCTGCTTCAGGTGATCAGAGGAACAAACATGGCTGACTTCCTTCAATTCTGGAGACTCACTGCCTTGTGATTAATTGATAATAGGACTTGAGAGGACTTCTTTTCTCTATCCACCACTCATCTAGTAGTTGAACTTAACCGAATATACATAGACAAGTGCCTGCATATCACTTACATGCTATCATTTTCCCTTAATGTAAGACGTTAGTACATGAGTTAATTATCACAGTTTTATTTCTGCCTTATTTTTAATATGAATATATATGATGAGCACAGAATTAAGTTTACATAAATAATGATACACACTTAAACTATGATTGAGAGAGAGTAGAAAATTATTTCATTTTCCCTCATTATCTCCCTGCTAACTACTCCAGACAAGGAAAAGAGAACTTTCTCTTAAACTGATTTTGGGTTTGTGCTGTTTTAAATCTTCCTTAGAGGAGGAAGTTAATTACACTTTTGAGTAGGCTTTGGAGTATTTAAAAGTTCACACAGACAGAAAGAAGCAGGTAAAGCATTAACTAGTGCAGTCAGTGTAAGAGTTAAACCAAAACAAGGGAAGGAGATCAAGTGAGCAACCATCAGATCATCATTTCTGGATGTAAGTCAAAGTTTGGGTAAAATGTAGAAAATCTGCCCCAAGGACAAGAAACTATTGCCTCCTTTATTGGAGGCAAAATGAAACAGCACTAGAACAGTTCAGAGGCCACTTAGCACGGCAATGCAAACAAACTAACACAAATACTTCCAATGTGGTTTGGGTTTCTCTTTGACAATTTTAAAAGAAACCTTGGTATGTTCCCATCACTCTAAACTCTGATTCTTGTTTCTTTTTGTTGGAATGCTTCACAATGAATATTGACTATTTTCGGGATTCCCTTCATTCCCAATAACTGAAATTCAGGCCGTATGAAACCCAGAGACCACAGGAAAAAAGGTGCGTGAATTACCTGGTGTTCACCCCAGACGACATGGTGTGATTGGCTGTGGTGGTCCCCTTATGACCTTGATCACACCTGCTCATCTGCGGGGCAGTCATGGGCCTGGAACAACAACAATGATTGCCGGAACAACAACAATGATTGCCAGAACAAAACAACAAACTGGGTATGCTGGTGCACACCTATAACCCCAGCACTTGAAAGGCTAAGGCAGGAGGATCACCGTGAGTTCAAGTCCAGCCTGGGCTACCTAGTGAGTTCAAGGCCAGCCTGTACTATGTAGCAAGTCCCTGTCTCAAAAACAAAACAAAACCAAAAAAAACAACAGACATGGAAACAGTTATAAAATCCTCATGTTACAGAAGCTCACATACCTTTTATTTTTGTTTCACAGTCTTAAAAAACAGGCTACCTGGGGTTGGGCTTTCCTGACATACATTTTCTGTCTGTTCGGAGAGTCACTTTAAAGGCAACGTTAATTCCCACGGGTCCGTATGCCTATCATTATTTAAATTCTTCCACTTCCTGGTTCTGTGTAATAAACTAGACTCTTCAAATGAGACAAGTGATCAACCTCCTAAGACTGTGCGGATCAAGAGTCAAGAGCTCACCCTTCAGTTCTTCAGGTGTCTTTCTGGCCTAGAGTAAAAGGCAGGCCTCCACATATCTCTCTGGCCATCTACACCAAAATCAATCACTTCTAGTCTTCTGAGAAACCATCAAAAAATGAAATAATTCTCTTAGTGAAAATTATACCTAAGGCCACCCAGGAAATCTTTACCTACTCTAAGTCAGTGATTTAGATGCTTTTTAATAGATTGAAATCATCTCTATCTATATCTGCAGCATTTATGTAAAATATTAGGTAAAGTTTCCCTCTGTATTGGCATCTAAGACACAGAAGGGATGGTGTGGTTTTTCAAAGAAAGGACTTTCATTAGCTTCTGATTTCCTCATGTTCTGTATGCTAAGTACGACTAGAAAGAAAGTAAACTTTTAACGATCACACCAGATTCTTCTCTTTCCATGTTGTGGCAAGGCAAAATTTAAAGATGGTTTCCCTGACCTTGGTTGCTAGGTGTTACTCCACTGATTAAGTCACATCTCAAGCAAATCATGGCAAAAGGGAGGTTACTTGGGCAGACTTCATTTGATCATGGCAGCCTTTGAAATCAGAGCATCCTCTCTGGCTGGAAGTGTGAGAAGGATTCAAGGTGTTATTGCTGGCTAGAAGACAGGAGGGCTGTGTGAGAGGAATACACGGCTCTTCTAAATGCAGAGGTGCGGCCCGGCTGATGGCCCGTGAGGAAATGGGATCTCAGAGCAGAGCTATGTGAAGCTGAATTTGGCCAAAAATCCCAATGAACTTGAAAGTAGATTCTTCCCCAGTATAGTGCTTAGGGTAAGAGCGCCGACTGACCGGCACTTTGATTTCTACCTTGTGAAACCTGAGCAGAGAAGCCGGCTGCTCCTGCCTGGACCTCTGGCCTACAGCACTCTGAAATAATAAATGGGTTGTATTTTAAGTCTCAAAGTTTGTGGTAATGTGTTATATGACAATAGACAACTAACATACATATATATTTGCTTATGTAACACCTATAGAACTTCCTAGATAAAGAAATTAGGAATGGGCAAGTGAATGGGGATTCTCAGCTCCTTTTTATAAAACAATAAAGCCAATTTTGTTTTAACTATTACCAACCAATGAATCTTTTATTCCACAAAAAGAATATTGAATGCACTGGAATATATAAAGCCACAAAATTTCAAATGCCAGAGCTTCATCTATGACTCTTCGTGGAATTTTGGGTAAATAAATTTTGGATAAATTAATGAACTTACCCTCATAAAAGGGAATAGAAATGAGGAAAGCTCCAACATTATGTAATATGAGGAGAAATAACTAAAGTGGTATTAGAGGAAAATGGACAACTTTTTTGTAGCTGTAGGAAGGGGCTAATAGATGGGTATGAAAGGAAGAGTGTACATCATTTGTTTATACTTAGGATGTTCTTCCTGCCAGGACTTTAACAAAACTGTCAGCAAAGCATTGGGACTATTTCTTATCGGAAGAGGCAATTTGTTGTGACTTCCTGTTCCATGTTCTCCCTCTTCCCGTTTCCTCATTTTAGGCACATAAGAACCTTGGGGGATGATTGTCTTCACAAGGCTTCTGGGCTGTATTCTGCCTGCTTAAGTGGGCATGTGGTTTAAGACTAGGAACTAAACATACTCTGAAGTTCATGAGCAACGATCCCGCTCACTCTCATTGGCTGATGCATGCTAACAAGGTCTTCTCTGGAAGAAAGGACTTCAGCTAGCTCTTTGATTAACACAGTCAGTTGGTGTCTTTTGTCGGGGCATGAGGGAGGGAAATCCTGAACAGAATTTCGGGCTAAGAATATAATACTTTAGACTGGACACATGGCATAGCAGAATGCAGTGAAAGAGCAGAGGCGCCAACCCAGGAAGAAGACTTCCTCATTCTCGCCCTGGTGAAGAATATATCCTAGCTAATTTAGAGAGAATGGAGAAAGAAAGCAAATCATCTGCCGAGTATCCTGCACTCAGTCTCCCCACTCTCACTTCATTTTTTATTTTTTAATTTTTATTATCTTTCTTTGGTGCTGGGGATTGAACTCCGGGCCTCGCACTTGCTTGGCAAGCGCTCTACCACTGAGCTAAATTCCCAGTCCCTCACTTTATTTTTCAAACCATCTCCAACCCTACCCGCTCCATCCTTACCATATGGCAATTCAGTTCCTTGTATTTTTTATACTCAAGAATCGCGTGAGAGAACTAACTCCTTGGACTACATTTAGGGCCAAACTCCTGTGCCAATTTACCTTTCCATTCCCAAATCATTCAACCCTCTCTCTCAGCATTTAGTCCTGGTCCACAAAGACTATCTTAATCCATTAGAATAACAGTCTGCAGTTTATATTTTTTATATAGTTTCTAAAATTATAGTATAAAATCATAACTTCATGAAAATAAAATAATAAAAGAATGTTTAGTTGGGTTTGCAGAAATTTAATGTCTTATAAAATCATAAGCTAATAAAAAGGTGGCTCGCATTTTTATATTCCCTAACTTGGCCCTTCTACAAAAGACTTGTTTGCCAATGTTTTAAAACTGCCACCAACCTCAGCCAGTGATATACGATTGTGGGTTTAGTGATCCTAGTTGGGATATTATTGTTATTACAATGACTACTACTCAGAGTACTTAGTACTGTTTGCCCAGTTAACTTAGGGACTGTTTGAAGTTATAAGGCATCAAGGGCCTAAGTAGGCATCTAATAAAAAACAAAATAGGTATCTATGAATAAAGACAGAGTTTAACAGATTTTGAGCCGTAACATATTTGCCCTTATCTTTTCAATGGTCACATACTGATTAAGGCTGTGGCTGTTTCTGCCAGTGGGATTACCTGGTGAGGACTTCCACACTGTACAAAAGAGCTTGCAGGGATGTGGCCAGAGCGGCCATGGTAGCGATCTCCTCGCGGGCAGCAGGTACGGTCTCTACCTGCGACGTCTGCCTCTTTAGCTTTTGCAAGTAACACGGAACTAAAGCTTCCAAAACCATCAGCATCTGAAGACTGCAAACAACAAGAAGAAAACCAGGCCACACATTACACTCTGCTTTTGTGGGTAATCTCACATTTAGGAGCACAAAAAAGCCCCTAAAGTACTGGGCATGGTGGTGCGTGTGTGTATTCCCAACACTTGGGAGTCTGAGCAGGAGGATCGCTGTTGAATTTGAGGCCGGCCTGGGCTACAAGTGAGTTTAAGGCCAACCTGAACTAGTAAATATCGTGAGATCCTATCTCAAAAAAACAAAACAGAAAATATAAAGCCCCTAAAGAAACGAAGAGTGTTAAATCCTCTTCCCATCCCACCCAAGTCAAGAGTAGTTAAATCTGCTGGAAATGTTGGTTATAATCAATTAATTAACTAATTAATTAAACATCTGATAACAGTGAATTCTGCCTTAAGGAAATATGTGATCTAGTTGGGAAATTAGCCACTTAAATAAGTGACTGAAAGGGCAGCATTGATAATTGATGATAATTTCTTCAGACACAGTATGTCTGAAGAAACAGACTTCAGAATCCTCAACAAAGCTTCTATTCAGGAATTTGCTAAGAGGGATTTTGCAGCTGAAACAATTCCAAGACAACAAAAGACTCTTTTCTAGGAGGTTTCCTAGAGCTTAAGCAATATTTTGGCAAGAGTCTGTGGAAAGCATCACTCTGATGTGGGCTAGCAACGCCCGCTTACTGTAGGGTGGATCCTGCTAACCCGATGGCGCCCACACTCAATGTAGTATTGAGGTGACTGAGGACGTCCTCTCAAAGGGGAGATGCAAATTAGGTAGGAGTAAAAGGCAGATTTCCCACCTAAAATCTTAAGTACTCAACTCCAACATAAATTTCTATTGGGAGAGTCCCCCCGTTGAGTTTAAATTTTAAAGTTGTGGGCTCCAGAAAACAACTTTGAGAAAACTCAAAATCCCCCCAAAGAGATTTTATTTTCCTTCCTACAGATACCAGTGAGTCTCTGCTATGTGCTTTATTAACCACGGAGTACCGCTTTCTGATAGAATAACTGGGCCTACAGTATGCGCTGTGGCAGGGAATGGCGGCTTTCAGAAACCGACAGGTCTGGGGTGGGGGCTGTGACTCTGAGTCCACCTACCTCTCTGACAACCTCAAAAGGGAGGCAAGGAGTCAGTTGTGCCTCCTGCAATAAGTAAGGAACTTGGTTCAGACTAATTGTCATAGTATCGCCTTTGTAAATGTTGGACAAAATTTTTTAAAAAGGCAAAGCTTATTGAAGGCGTCAGACTGAAGCTAAAGCTACCAGGTACCTTTTGTTAGTAGCAGGTTTCTGGAGAGCAGGGAACTTACTCAACTCTCCCAGACATTAGGCAGCATTTTTCTCCTCTAGGCACATGCCAGTTTGTAAATGACACACACTGCTGGTCAGAGTGCAAATGGACACAACTACTTTGGGAACCTTTTGGGTACCATCCACTAAAGCAAAACATACACCAACTCCATGACCTAGCCAGGCACTTCTACCCACAGAAACGCGTATCAGACACAGCTGCGCACAAAAACACAAATGTTCACTGAACATTATCTGAGGTAAGTTCAAACAGCAAAAATATCTGTCAAGAAGAGAAGAAATAAGCACATTTCGAGATATACAACAGAATATTATAGATAAAAAAACCCACAATTACACATAATTATGTGGAAAAATCTCATAAAATAATATTGAGTGAGAGGGGTCAGACATTAGAAGTCCTGACTATACTACTTCACAGAGTTGAGAGACAGGAGACCTAACTGATCATGTGGAAAAGGACGATAGTGACTCCTCTTATTCTGCAATCTGAGTGATAGTGATATAAGTGTGATAACTTTATCAACCTTCATTCAGCTGTAAAATTAAGGTTTTAAAATTTTTACATGAATGTTATACCCAAGTAAAATGTATTTATTTAAGATCTGAGGCTGGGGGAAGTTGGGCAGGCAGGGAGGGAAAGGGGAAGTAAAAAAAGATCAAGATGTGATAGTATATGTACCAATTTCCCCATGACAAATGTATTTATTCTGCATCTCAAACATACACTAAGAGAAGAATAATTTAAGCATGAGGACTTAGTATTACAAAGATGAAAGTCTTCTCAGAATATCCCAGGCCACAACTATTTAAAAAACTCCTGGCTCTATTTTTTTTTTTTTTTTTTTTTTTTTTTTTTTTGGTGCTGGGGATCGAACTCAGGGCGTTGTGCTTGCAAGGCAAGCACTCTAACCACTGAGCTAAATTCCCAGCCCTACTTTGGCATTAACAAGTCCTCTAGTTTAACCCAAGAAGAATGAGAAATAAGGAGGATCAATTAAAAATAAAAAAAAAATTTAACAATATTGGACTTTGGTCTTCGATATACAATAACGAGGGAATTTGATTGTGAGCTTGGTTCCTTTCCATTTCAATATGTTTGAATTTTAACTTGAAAGAGAATGACATGTCTCACTGGGAATTTGGTAATAGGAGAATTTATTTTAGTCAAACTTGGTGGTTATCTATCTTACTGGCATTTTAGTACTAGAGAATGTTATGCATTTCATTATTTTAGTGTCTTAATGTTGCAACAATCTACGTGCAGAATCACTGATCCATTCTATTAACAATGGATGTGGACACATTTGGGATAGAAAACAGAACAGGAAATATATATTTACATTCAGATACAGACTTGGAATTAACTCAACACAGGGCTTGATCCATTCTGGAAGATTTCCTGTAGCTGAGATGTTGGAGGAGTAACAGGAAAGTGGGAACAGGACCATCCCAGTAGACTATAGGTTTGCCCTGTGGAGGGTTACAGTCACATCTATGGTTGCCTACAGGCCAAACCGAATCAAATTTCCCCATAAAGTGAACATTGAACCTAACTACTGAACTTGATTCAGTTCTGGTCCAATTAGGTTTGTGACCAGAATCATGGAAAGAATTAAGTTTGTGAGCTGAGTGACCACTGTATGATGTTGAATCTCTGTCATTTAAGATAACACAATGCTGGGAAGTTAGAGAGAACATTTTTTATGTACTCCCAATATTTCCCTCCAGTTAAGAGAATTCAATTAATATAAATCCTGGCCCCTGTTGGCTTTTCATTCCTTTTGTTCAGCGTAAAGATATACTAAGCATAATCTGCAGCTCCTTCTCCCTTTCAGGGGAGCTTGCCAACAAAGTAGGACTTTCCGACATGAGATGGCCAGAACCACACACTGGAATTGGGATGACTCACTTTCCACGTGAACCCTTCAGCTTCCTTGTTCTTGGTGAAAGGAAAGACAAGATGTATATTCTTGCCCTTTGTGTGGCACTTGTTCTTATTGCTCCTTGAAAAGATTTTTTACAAATGGTTTAACTACCTCTTGGGAAATGTTGCTTGCCACTCATTTGTGTTACACGAGGAAAGTATTTTCTAAAAAGAGCAAACATTTTATTCTTTGCACAAATTCCAAATTCACAGATTTCACATTAATGAAGATCTACTGTATTTTTCAAATCCTCTTCTATGACAAATTTTCTAAATTTAGTTTTTATTTTTATTTTTATTTTTTTGGTGCTGGGGATTGAACTAGGGGCCTTGTCTTACTAGGCAAGCACTCTACCACTTGAGCTAAATCCCCAGGTCCCTAGATTTAGTTTTGAAAACCTACTCGCCAGAATCGTACAAACTAATATAACCTTTGAAGTCATGCAACTTGATTTCCTTTGCTGTACTTAATACAAGGCATGGAATAAAGGGCCACAGTTACCTTCTAAACGATTCGGGAGCATAGGCCACCACGGTGACGCAGAGCTGAATGGCCTCACTGATAGAGAACGTCAAGTCTTCGTTCCCGTAGCAGAAATCTGAAGGGACAGAAAGTCAGTGCACACAACGAGAATGGATTTTTCTGGGGCTAAAGATGAATTTATCACTCCTAACACTGTTTTTCGTTATATTTTATAGCCTTTTCTTTATTAGATTTTATTCTTAAATTGTGAAAACTATTAATTTCTTCATCTGAAGGGAACAACATTCTGCTTTCTACGTTTTAGTAGTTGGATGAAAAATAAAGACGGCTTTTGGGAGGTAGTTTTAGAAATCTTACTTATACAGAAGGCATTTGAAGAGTCTAAGAGGCAAAACATGACATTTTATCTTTGAATTATGTCTACTTCTATACATTTAATGACATTAAAGGGCCATTTTGGAGAGTCAGTCACTTAAAAATTACTCAAGGTAACTGAACCTACTAAAGCTTGATAGGGCGTTGACAGGGTGGTGGCCTACTGATTGCCATTTTAGTATGATTTTCATGGCAGAGAATTCCTTTCTCTTGAAGATCCACAAGAAATTTAAGAAAAAACAGGAGATTTAAAAAATCTACTCATTAAATGTATAGCACCGTTCCATTTACACTATCTATCTATCTATCTATCCATCTATCTATCTACCATTACAAAGAGAAAAAGAAATCAAGGGAACTTCTGCATTTACCTAATGACTTAAGAGGTTTCTCAGCTTTGACCAGCTCTAGGATGTCTAATATGTCAGCGGTCTCACCCTCCAGAGACTGTAGCAAATCAAACAGGCACTGAGCCGACACCCCTTTGTTGGGACCATTATTGGCAACATCCTGAATAAAGAAAAAAGACATTTTAGCTTATTAACTCCCATCTCGGTACTAATATGCTTGACTTGGAATTCAAAGTTCATAAACACAATCACTAATAACAATTACAACATCTATCCGGAATTCAATTTATATACTTCTGAATCCCAGCAATGTTGGTGCATGATTTCGGAGTGGGGCACCTGAATTTTGGGGGATCTATTAAGTGCTAATCTAGTACAAAAGTGATAATTGGGAAATTCATTTAAAAAACAGTAATATATGAACTTCTAGAAAAGTTCATGACAATAGCTCTTTAATTCCAACCAAAAGTTCATGACTGGCATAATATAGGAACTACTGAAATTTCTTTAATAGGTACCTGAATACTGCAAATACATTTGGGAAACAGATGCTTATTTTAACTACAGACTCTATGAAAGTCACAGGTCCTGTTAAAAAATATATCTCCAAAACAGAGATACTTGCCATTTTAAGTCTATTTTAAGTGGTTTTGATGTGTTCATAAAACAACAAATACATATTAAGTTCCTACATGCCAGGGATCATTCTGTGCACTTAAGTTAAAGCAAACTAAAATCAGACATATATACACAAAACACCAACACAAATACCTGATGAGCAAGCGTAGAAACAGAAAGGTCTTGCTCTCATGGACCTTAAATTCTACTGGTGAGTGTGGCAGGTATATGGTAATGAAACAGACACAAGTATAACATATAGTATGGTGGTAAATGCTCCAAAGAAAAACAAGAAAGCAGGTAGGTGGTAGAAAGTGAGACAGGAATGAGAATCGGGAAACCCACCTTTTACCATTTCCTATTTTCCATCTCTTACATTGATGGAGCATAAAAACTAGAGAACTGGTTTATTTACATCCAGAGGCAATGTACACCTCTGGATGTAAATAAACCGACTTTCTATTATGAGATGAGGCAGAGATTCAAGAGAGATGTTGAAGAGAAATGATTTTCTTATTAAAAATAATTTATGGTATTCACGTCTTATCGGTTGGAGCAAGAGAAGTGAGACATTGAGTACACGAGCTGAAAATGGCCAGACCACATATTAGAAATAGAGCTCTGGCTAGCAGGCCAGGCTGCTGTCTCTACTGGAAACCAGACAATAACTTTGCAACGACAACCTAAAACGGCTAGGACTTGACTAAAACTAAGAGCTTCCCTAGTTTTTGTCTCTATTTCCAGCCAAAGCCAAATAAGTGCCCCTAACCAATCATGTAAGATTCTCTGCTTCTAGTTAGCCTGCCTACAACTCACCCAGGTCAGCAGCCTTCACTCACACATACCTGAGGCTCCCTTCCCTTCCTCTAATTGGGTTCTTACTCCTCTGCTGTGTTGGCGTCTCTGCCAAATGCAACTGGCTCCTTTGCTCTATTTAACTCTGAATAAATGACCTTTGCTCTTTTCATTTGGTTGGACTTCATTTATTTCTGCAAAGCTTACTTACAGGAAACTCCAGCAGAGGCGCCACACTAGCAAAGAGCTGGAGCACAAAGGGCTTTCGGTGTAGGATGTAGAACTGGTGGCAGGCAAATTCGATGGCTTGACGCAGCTGAGGGTTGCTTTCATAGTCTGAGTACACCTGCGGGGAAATGCCGCATGTTCAACTGGTGCCTCAAAAGGTATCAAAGCTATGTTTGCCTTTTAAAACTTCCCGTGGCTTTGGGAAATACAGAAAATATGGCTAATTTCATAAGCTACTAGATGGGAGTATACAACATTTCTTGGGAGAAATTTGGCAGCATACATACATAGAAATTCCAAAAATCTAAATGTACTTTTCTCCAGGAAATTTATGACTATTTATATTAAGGGAAGAATTGGACAAATGTACAAAGATGTTTATTTAAGAAGGTCTGCTGTAAGATTGTGTATAATAGTCAAAAACTTGAACCAACTCAAATTATTTATTAATGGTGGTTGCTTGAGAGATTATGGTCCATGAAAACAATGGAATGATGCCCACTTGTTTAAAAAGATGCAGTAAAGCTAATTGTAACTACATGAAGAAATATTCATGATATTGTGTATTACACGAGGAAGTAAGTTACAGTAAGCTCCCATCTAGTAGCTTATGAAATTAGCCATATTTGGATACTGCTATAAACTTTGGTTTAAAGAAGTGTGTGTGTGTGTGTGTGTGTGTGTGTGTATGTATGTTGGAGAGAGTGTCAGGATTTTTCAAAACTATAAGCAA
This sequence comes from Hystrix cristata, assembly GCA_004026905.1. NCBI lineage: Eukaryota > Metazoa > Chordata > Mammalia > Rodentia > Hystricidae > Hystrix > Hystrix cristata. The sequence continues at coordinate 13,560 of PVJO010020957.1, read as the reverse complement.
TGGTTATCTGGGAAGGAGGATTTAGCTAATTTCTATTTTCTGTTTAAGCTTTCTTTATCTTCTATTTTTTATAATACGCATAATTGCTCTCAGTGATCAGTAAAATAGTTTAAAATGGTTATAAAATGGAGAAAATTGCCAATGTTGAAAAATAGAGTCTTATCATAGTAAAAGTAAATTTCTTGCCTCCATACGTTGAACAAACTCAACTTTGCATAAACATATATTATTTTTATAACTTCCATTAAAATGTACCTAAAAATAGAGAACCAGGATTAGCGCATGGCTCTGCCTGAATTTTATTCAAAGCTCCTAAAGGCAGCCAGATACACATGAGGCAGGAGTAATGAGGAAACTCTTCCTGCTCAATCTGCTTCCTCAATTCCAAATCGAAGTCAGGGGAAGCAGATATCTCCGTTCAGATGCAGGCCAGAGAACCTCTTAGGGGAAGCGTCACATGAACCTATGCCACCTATCTGACTCAACACAGTGGTTCTCTAATTTGCTAGAGCACCAGAACTACCTGGAGGTCTTCTGCAAAACACATACTCGTGGGCTCTGTCCCCAGAGTTTCTGATTCAGAGGCCCTCAGAGGGCCCAGTCACATGCATTTCTAACAGGCACCAGGCTGCTGCAGCAGGCCCGGAAGACCACACACCGAGAACCACTGAATAGAATGGGCGGGCAAGCCAGCATCCAGGTAACTCTTCTGATTAGGACAGGAGAGTCCAGGCACCTGCAGCATGGTGGGCAGAATCCACTGGTAGCCACTGAGAGAGAAGAGGTGATTGAAGTGCACGGCCGTGTTGATGACGGTGGCCGCGTACTGCCGGAGCAGCGCACTGTCCTCAGGGTGGAGGATCAGAGCCCCGTTAAACACGTTGAGGAAAAGCATGATCTCGTCTCCCCAGGGAAACTCGCTCGGCATGCCTAAGAACATCTCCTCCAGGAGCTGGATCCACAAGCTTTTCTGCAGGGTGTCGAGGCCAAAGAGCTCCTTCCCAGCTGGGAGAACACGAAACGGCAGACACAGAATTAGCCCCACACCGATGCCGTCAGCCCAAGCACATGGCACACCCGAAGCGCTGCCGTTTTCCATTTGTTCCAACCCTGGGATGAGAAGATCTGCTGCTGAAGGGCTTTCCAGCCCCAGGTTGCTGGCACTGGTTTAGCACTTCCTCAATCTCAAAGGACTCGCATCCGCACCTCTTTGATTTAACTCTGTGACCGAGGCAGGGCCAGTGATCGTAGCACTTGGCTGCTAAATAAGCTGTAGTTTTGAGCAAACCAAGCTGTTCCCTCTAAAAGATGGTGGGGATAGGACCAGTGCTCTGTCTTCTGATCACTGCTCAGATTATAGCTCTTTTTGCTATTGCTCTGCACCACCTACGAGGACACTGAGGCACAGCGACACTAACTGAAGCAAATTATTAATGGTCCTGGTGTGGGGTTCTGAAGTGGGTCTGTCTCTGTCTCTGTCTCCCAGTGCAGTATAATTTAGAACAATACATACAGATTTTAAATGTAGAGTTCAGTGAGTTTTAAAACATGCGCCCATGTAACCAACAGCTAATCAATGTGTGAACAATTTTCACCAACTTCACAAGTTCCCTTGAGCGTTTTGCAGGAAGTTCATCTCTTCGCAATCTAGATTGGACCACTATTCTGATTCCCGTAACCTCAGATTAGTCTTTACCTCCTTTCAAACATCACACGCATCCCTGTTTTTCTGAGTCAGCCGCTCCACTCCTAACTCCCTGCACTCTTTGCTTTATCTGCTTTCTAGCTTGGTGCCTGCAATGGCAGCATGAGCATCATCTGGGAACTTGTTACGGGCTTGTTACGGAATCCTGGAACTCTGCAGTGGGGACTGGGACGCAGCAATCTGAGTTTTAATGAGCTCTCCAGGGAATTCTAACATACAGGTCTGAGGGCCCCAGTCTGCTTCTGGTACCTTGAGGGTCACTGAAGAGCGAGAACTCCGCGTCTATGGCACTCCGAGGGAAAGAGGGCAGCCGGAGGAGGTCCTCCTGGAGCATGGAGACGTGGGACTGCTTGTGGGCCATGGGGATCTTCTGGGTTAGGGAGATGAGGAACAACACGCGCCCGACTTCCTCTAGCTTCCGGGTGAACACCTGATGGAAAACAACAGCAGGAACGGGAACTCCAAAGGGAAGTAAAATCTCCAATGACAAAGCAGGCTGATAAAGGCAGGCTGACAAACCAGGCTGAAAGAGGGAAAACTGCAATGGGAGAGAGGTGTTTTTTTTCTTTACCACACACAAAGAGTTAAAAAATACTTAACCGCACACACACACACACACACACACACACCTGCTTCTATCTACTCCACTGAAGAAAGAATTTCTTACAAGTTTGTAGGCTAGAGGAGCACAAGGCAGGCATTGTCAAGAGAGTTCAGTATTGGACACATCCAGTTTGTTTGGATGTCAGAATATGAAGACTTTCCTAACAGTGGGCCAGCAAATCGGTTCCGACTGCCTTTACCATTCCCATGGGTGCCTCAAGCTGTTTCCTGGCAGTTTGGGGTTTGTTCCTTAACAGAAAGACTGAAATGGAATCCAGAAAAAGTGGCATTTTGAGACAAAAGCAGATGGACCCTTCATTGAGCCCCTTCGGCCCTGAGTTTAGATGGCTTGCATGGGCTCCTGGTCCCTCTTAGTTCATCCTCCTGATTATCAGGGGCAGAGGATGGGATTAGGAGGCTCAGAAGTACCGAACAACTGTGGAGGAAACTTCTGAGCGAGAACCACGTTATCATCTCCCTGGGGAACGTAAAAGTGTTAAGGGTCTAGCTGGAGTTTACATATAGCCTGAATCTCATTTTATGGCACTCTTGAAATACGTTCCTAAACATGGTACACATACACACACACTTGAAGTGCCATTATTGAGAATGCTTTTAATTATCTTGCTGTCAAAATTGAGAGTAGGATAATTTTGGTGAAATTGTTTGAGACATTATTTATATTTAACATTTTTCAGTTTGGCCCAACAAATCACCCTGCAACTCACAACAAATTTAGTATTTCTCATAAAGATAATTTAAGCAGTTTAATAGCATCTAGTGTTACAATTACCTTAGGGGTCTAATTCTATGCCCTTTTCATTAATCACATGTAGACATTTTTGGTAATTTGATGCCAAGTTAGCCTTTTTGATATGTGCAAAAAAATCGAAAGGATCACGTATCATGAAATTCTTATCCAGATAATCTTATTAAAAAATAAAAGTAATATGTGGGGAATAATAAAATTTTATCAACTTTAGAATTGTCTACTAAAGCTATATTTTGCGTGTAGACTAGTGACTCTATCTAAGCTCAAAGTCTGATTTGAGATGAGACATTTGACATTCTTCTGATCTTCACTCCTAAACCTACATACAATTGCCTGATTGTGTCTTTTCCCATTTTCAGAAAAGTTATTCAGGTCAGATCGCTGACCAGGTCAAGTCCCTGGTCAGGAGCAGAGTTGGGATGGAATCCAAACCTCTGGTCCTTAGTTCAATGCTTTTTCAGGGATCGACTGCTTTTGCTTTATTTCCAGCTGGTGTAACTTCTGGGATAAGCATTTGATAGTGACATTTGATGTATTTCCAATCCTGTTTTACAAAATATGTGAAATGAAAACCCACATTTTGAAATTAGTAAGTAAATAAACTAGAGGATTTCTATTGTTTATATCCAAAGATCTATCATAGCATTTTCCCAAGTGATTTTTTTCTTAATACCTGTACCTCATGATTCAATTTACATATAACACATACACTGTTTTTGGCAACAGTCTACTCAGCAAGGCCATTCATGCACTCTCTCCAAAGGGGATCACAATGCAACCACCAGTCTCAGGGTTGGCAACATACTTATGGATTGTCTATTGCAACGACACAAAACAGAATAAAACCGAGTGGTCAGACACCTGTTTCTGAATGAGTTCCTGTCCCTTCTCTGGATGCATATGTACAAGATTCAGCTGTGGGGATACCGACCTCCGGAAGGGGTAAATATCTCGAACGTAGGTCTGCGGTGGATTACACAGAGACAAAATTAAAAAAAAAAAACTTTAAATGGTTAAATTTTATTCTTATTTCCTCTTTACCTAAAGATTAGAAACACAAAATTTTTGCTTTCTAGTGGTTTTGATTATTAACTGCTTTTATGCTCCTCAGTCCTATAAAAACCCAGAGACGGTGGACATCCTCCTTGCAAAGCTTTAACCCACCGTGGCTGGGCACCCTTTCCATCATGCTCCTCTGCACAATGTCAGGAGAAGTGAAGTCAAAGACAGTGCACTAAACAACACTTGAGCGGAAGGACTTGGGAAGGTGATGCCAGGGGCCATCCTAAGGCTCCTGTTTGCTCATTATGTCACCATGGTCAGGCGTAACATAATAGAAAAAAGAACCACAATAGCATTATACTTCCAAATAGACACGTAATGGGCAACCTCATTTTTCACTTCGATGTAATAATCATGAATAACTGGGTGCTTTCTTGGCTTATCCCCTTCAATAATCACAAGTACCTTAACACAGATAGTATTATCATCACCTTCACTTTCTGGACAAAGACATGGAAGGGCAAAAAGGCAGAGTAGTCCAAAGTCATGAAGCCCAAGTGGCCAGACTCATCACCTCTAGACAGTAAGGCCTCTCTGGCTGGGAGCCCTTCTTAGGAAAGCCATGATGAGCAATTGGCACAATTCAACATGCTTGTCACTACTTTGGTCTCACCTTATTGTAGTGGATGAGGTTCCATCGCTTATCCATGAGGAAATAATGCGTTGACTGGGATTCTGGGATGTTGAAAAACTCCAGACACTCCTAAAATAAGAACAAATACTAATGACTGTATTTCGAGAACATATTCTTTGAGGGAGGATGAGGCAGGAGGATTACAAGTTCAAGTCCAGCCTGGGAAATTTAGCAAAATCTTGTCTTAAAATAAAAAAGTTGAAAAAGGAGTTGGGGATGTAGTTTAGTGCAAAGCCTTGAGTTCAATCCCCAGTACCACAAACAAACACAAACCTGTATTTGTTAGGTGGTAAGCTGAAAGATACAAATATTGAAACAACAATGTAATTTCTTACAAGGATTATTTATATACACATACATGAGACTATATACTCATGGTGTTACCAAAATGATGTAACAAAGACTGATAATATAAACTATCTGCTGTCGCAGTACCAGAAGATTCACAGATATAATTTGGACTGAGTAAGGATATGTGGGCTCAATCTCAGGGAAAAAGTGTGTTTAGTAATAGCATCAAGGATAATCCAAACTATAGTGTGCTGAGAACTTGTTATATACTATCTTCTGGGACCAGTGCTTTGCATGTAGATAACTTATACGACCTGAACTAGTATCTCAGTACTACAAGAAAAAAACTGAGACAAGAGAGGTCCTATTATTTATTTAGGTCACACTGACTGTAAAGCCAGGCTTCGAAGGGCTGCGTCATTCATGTATTCTACATTTTGGTGTGAGCAGACCATTGGAGTGGGCGTTGACATTCCTTCAGTGGCTTAGATATTCTCTGGAGACGTCTGGAGTAGTAATGATTGCATTTCTTTTGAGGGAAATTATTGCCATAAGTATCAGAAAACACTTTCTTACCCACCTCATTTATTCTAAGGCAGGGATGGTGACCCTTTTAGAGTTTTCAATGATACCAAGAGCTTGCTGTGGTATGGATGCCATAAGGTCGCCACCAGTTCGAAGGTATGTATTTTCTTCTTTGCCAATAACATCTACTGGTGACAAGTCAAGACTGAATACAGATTCGAGGGGTTGCCACGCAAAGGGTCTCTGGCATGGATCATCGGCTGATAGCTACAGTTTGGGAAAATGCAGGGCACCCCTGAAGGACCACTGTAATGTTTAGAAGCACATGAGCCAGAATTCACAGCATTCCAAGAGTGGCGGGAGTAACATTAGAGGGCTCCACTCTGCCGTACCCAAGACAGAAGCCCTGATTCTGCCTCCTTTAACGAAAAGCCAGAAATATCAGTGAAAGTGGGAAGAATAGCTAAGTACATAATAGTGGAGAAAGCTCTCAGGGAGTAAAAGATGGCACACATTGCACTGAAGATAGAAAAATGCCGTTTCATCTAAGATGACTGTTCACATTCGTAGCCATAGGCATTGTGCACAACAAATCATTTCTGTCAAAAGTCATTCTTACTTTCAACAGGGCTTCAAACTGAGTATCTTCGTGGACTGGTAGCTGAGTTGGGATATCACACTCATTCTGTCCATGAACTACCAAAGTTTTGGTACCTATAGAAAGTGAAAATCATTACAAACAGATGCCACTATACGAAAGTTTGTATTTAAAGCATAAAATAGTAAAATAATATCGATAAGCTGATTTGTATTTTTATTGTTACACTAAATGCTTAGTGTGAGATGTGTATTGTACTAATTGCACATCTTAATGGTTAAAGATATATTTTAAATATTTCATATTAAATAACTACAGCTACCATGCATGGAGTTCCCGATGCTTTTATCTACCTTTTACATGCATAATCGTATTTAAATCGCACAGTGAACCTATGATATGAATATTGTTGCTTTCATTTTACAAATGAGGAAAACAGAGAATTTGAGCAACTTATCCAAAGACATATATTAACTGTATTTAGTGGAAGAGTCAAAACTCATACCGCAAGCATTGCACGAAGTAATAAGTCCCAGTCTATTAAATGAGGTGACCAGGCAAAGACAGTTGAGAAAATATAAACAGTTATTAATAAAATCATTACAGGTACCAGAAAAGTTTCTTAAATATACATTTCTTTTTCTACTTATTTCCCTTCATCCACTAATTACAAATCTTTGGGAACATTATGATACAACGTCATTTTTTTAATGAGTTGTTTTTAAGTATATGAGTGACCATATGAGTTTCTTTGCTATAATAAAAGCTGGCCAATATTTTTGATAATCTACAGAACATATATTATGTATATATATACATACATATATATAAACGTGTACGTACACACACACACACACACACACACACACACACACATACCAGTACCATATATTGACTGTCAATCATGAATTAGGTAAGGCAGCAAGCATTTTATATACTGAACCGCGTTTACTCCTTGTGATGGTGAAGTATGAATCATATTCGTATTTCATACACAAGGAAAGACAGCTCTGGAAAATGATACCCTTTTCCACATCTAATGCTAGTTATATGGCTAATAAAGGGCAGTGCTGATTTTAATACAGGCTTCTTTGTTGCCAGATCTGTGTCCTCATCTATGTATAATTTTGTCTTTCTCTTTATTTCAATACATGTATCATTTTCTATTTTCAGAGTCACTGACTGAGGATAAAGGCTTGGTAAACTATTCATCTAAAGGACAAACAGGCTGTGTGAAGTGAAAATGAACTGCATCGAGGGTTTATGTCACACTTTGTGTTCTTTTGAAATTCTCTCTCTTCCTGCTTTTCTCTTCCAATTTTTCATAAAGCCACCTCTCATGGCGTTTACAAAGGCCTGGGGTCCGTGTCATACAAACAATATCATTCTCCTTGCAGTGCCAAATATTCACTCAAAAAGGCTTTCAGTTCGGCTAGCCGTCTGTGATAGACTTAAATAAATCTCTAACCTTGGCAGCGCGTCAAGGACTATTCACGTGGACCTCAGTGGTGCTGTCCCCCCTTTCATCAGGCTACTGCTGATTTTTAAACACTCTATTATATTCCTTCTGATTGTATTAAACAAAAATTCTTTGATGCGTTCGATGCTAGGGGTTAGAACTCTGGAAATTTTCTCAGGGATGGAAGAGTTTTGTGGTCTTTCAAAGGACTATTTAGAATTTTTTTTTTAAAGTTATGTCATCTGAAAGCAAGGGGGGATTACCTGGCATGGATGCAGTCACCAGGAGCTTCACTTCACACTGCTCCTTCTTCATCGTCTGCTTGAGGTCCTTGAAGAAGAGGCCCTCCACATAGCCGACCACCTCCCACAGGAAAGTCAGAGTGGCCGAGATGGCGTCCATGCCCCACTCGCATGGAGTCCGCACGAAATACATTATCAATCCCACCTGCAAGTCAGAGCAAGCCGCCTTCACACAGCCGCGGAGGGCCCCGCGCTCACGCTCATTCACTTGGCTATTTCATCTACTACACGCTTGCAGCATGTGAGGTTTACACTCATCTGAGGGAGCAGGTACATGTCCATATACATAAAACCATGCAACATTTAAGCTTGTGTGTCTGACTTGTTCCACTTAACATTAAGGCAGAAGATAATTTTTCCAGATTTCATACCACTTGGTAGCTCAGAAATAGGGCATCCAAACTGTGTCTGGTGTTTCCCCAAACACCATTTGTAGTAAATAGTGTAACATGTCTAATAATCTCCCTGAGAATGCTCCACTTTACCATTTAGTAAACTCAAGATTATTGTGTGTGCTGTAAAATAATTTTGACAAATGTGCCCTTTTGCACATTTCAAAGTTGACATTTATGATGTCCCATTGTAACTTCTTTTTAAAACAGAAGGTAGAATATGTTGAATATTATATATATTGAAATAAATTGAGGACTGACTGTACTAGTGGATGAATTAACTTTGATTACCTTATTCAATAGTGTACAACGAAATCATAAAGACGTAATGTAAACTATTTTTCTGTAGGTTTTAGCTATTTTTTTTCTTGAAAACTTTGGCAGTCCTGGAAAACTTTCTAGTTACACAGAAAGAATGAGTGTCATTACACTGATCTGCTCTGGTCATTCCAAAGGCCAAGTACCCTGAGAATCAAATGTCATCTCGGGCAGAAATCTATAAACTATGGAAAAGGTGAGAAGTCCGATGAAATTAACATGCCTTGACCAATCAAAAAATGTGGCTTCCCTAAAACTAAGATGTACTTCAGACTCTTTGTCTGAATGTCTACCAGCGCAGCCAAGCCACAGACACCTAGGATGGGGGGGGTGGAGCTTACTTAAGCATAGCAGGACCATGGTGACTGGTAGATGAGCTCAAAAAATGTTGGAGCATATTTGTCAATTGAGGATTTTGAGATTTATTTCCTTAAAATTATCTGCACATCAAACCTCTTCAAAAGTCTTTACACACCTACAGAGGTACTCTTACCCTACCCTAAAGCTTACTAGGTCACATTAAACAGTGGCTTTATATGTCGCTTATGGAGTCTAAAAGTGATGGGTTGATGTTCCCAGCGTTCCCATCATCTACAGTACACTGTTAGAAAAAAATATGGGCAATCGTTTAAAAGTGACTCTGCCTCTTCACTGCTCTGCCTTTCCAAGTACAAGGTCCTTTTCAGCCAAAGCGTCCATCTGCCTGGAATTGTGGGAAACTGGACAGAAATGCAAAGAAGGGACTTTATATTCATGCAAAATAAGATTGTACAGCAAGGCCAATGTGTGGCTGATCCTTTTCTCTATTAGCTTACCAATTACCTAGTTGGGAGGGCGTTATGTCCAAATTTAAGGCTTATCTGGCATTGACAGAAGGAAAACACGGGAGAGGGGGAATGATATGCTTGCCTGCTTGTCACAGGTGGAAGGGGAGAGGAAAGTCATAGTCAGCTAAGCTTTCCTACTGTCGAGTGACCTGGGAAGTGACTGGTACATGAGCAGGTGAGGGCCACACTCAACACTGACCTCCATGTCTGGGCTCCTGCCAGGCGCTCACCTCAGGACCACTCCAGACCAACGTGGATGCAGCATAAACTTGGCAGTGCTCAGATGTACACTGAGGGGGGCCCTCACGCTTAGCATGGCTATCTACCTTTGGCTTTCATGGGACACAGACAGGACCCAGAAGTGGCGAAACACTTGACTGGAGATCTTTCCAGATAGAAACGCCCTAGCTGCTGTCACCCTGCTGCTGCCCCTGAGCACAGTGCCCTGGCCAGGGGACTTCCTATGCTGGAGTCATTTGTAGGGGAGGGGGGCTCACAGAAGAATCTGGGGCGTCTACAGCTCCAGCCAGAGCTGGGGTGAGGGGGAGTCCCCAGCAGACCCTACTGCCTCAGGTTATGGCAGCGCCCGGCTTTAGCTTTGCCAGCCAGGCATCCAGCAAGCTAACCAGCATTGTCTCATGAATGGTGAGTTGGGTGGACAGAAACGCAGGATAGACCGCTTCTTCTCCCCCAATCCACATAGTTCTAAGAATAGAAGTCAGTGGGAGGGAGGAGGATTCCTACAGGCTCAGCATTTACAAAGGAGAGAAACCAAATACCACCCAGAAGTACTGTCTGCCTTTTTGCATCAGTCTCGACTTAAAAGTGGATTGGACACTTTATTTATATTTTGTCCCTTTCCAGCCAGCAAGTGGGCACTCTGAAGTAGCACCAAATCAGTCCCAGACAAGAGAAAGGAATTACAAATGTTCTCTGCACATTGGAGCTATGGTGTGAGTTAAATTTATCACCCTGCTGTGGATGCATATGCACATGCATGCAGATAAGTATTTCCCTGACGACAGTGAGGGAGAAAGAAGGAAGGGCTTCTCTCCCGAGAGAGATACAAATTTCCTGTCTGTCTGCCTGGATTAGAGTGCAGTTTCAGAGAATAATCACTATGCCTCAGTCCCCAAACTGCATATCCATTTGTAGATGAAGGAGTAGAACGTGAAGACACTGGGAAAGAGCCCAGAGGGGTGTGGAAGGAGTCAACGGAACAGGTGAAAGCACAGGACGGTAGGCAGGAAAAATGCGTTCACGACTACTTTCTATCTAGGCAAATACTGGCATGCATGTGTTTTGAACAGCAAAATAGGAAAAGGAGAAAATGACAAAATGACACAAACCCATATAAAGAAGTTGTGTCATGTGGAGGGAAGATCAAGGAAACTCACATTTACTGAGACTCCATCATATGCCAAACATTATGACTTTAGCTGACCACGACTCACTTCGGTCACACAATCAATGGGGACTTATTGAAAAAAATATCTTCAGAACTTTTCCTCATATGCCTGCTTCTTCTTGGAAATGAGCATTTATAATCTATCGGGTGCTGAAACTCACCAAGTAGTTGAACAAGATATGAGACGTCTGAGCAGGAAAGTCCCCAATATTTAAGAGGAGTTTACGCAGCATGTACATTAACTCATCCTGAAAGAAGAGCAGAATTTTTAAAGGCTTGTTCAGGTGCCAGGCTGTAAGACATAAAATTAATGTCTTGAACATTAGGGTTTTTTTTTTTCTTTTGCGCAAGTGTTAATTTCAATTACGTTCAACATTTTAATATAGGATAGTGACCCTAGTACATTTATACTTATAGTAGACGTGACACTTCAAATTTAAACCATCTGGAGCACCTTCTTCCTAAGAGCCATCATATCTGCACAACTGAGCCGTAGTCGAACAAACATCTTTTAAAAACAGTAATAAAAAGGACAAATTTACCCTGTCTCTACAGGTCACAGGCAAATCACTAGAACGCTGTATATTTAGCCTATTTGCCATGACTTTCAGATGTGATGGGAATGTAATGAAGGCTGGTGCTGAGAAACCTTTAAATCAACCAGGTTTACTGAACTTCCTAATTTTGTTTCCTAAATTCTGAGTCAAGGAGATAAAGTGAAGCTGGGAGAGGATAAATAGAGAAGTCTTATTTTTCAAAAAAGAAACCTATTTCTTAAGTGAATAGGATCATAACTTAGGTATGAACAAGTAATTTTTAATCATCAGTGTATTTTTTTGATTTCAAAAAACTGTTTTTATTTGACACAGTCTTATTACAGAGTAGTTAGGAATATTAGCTTTTTATGTGTCAATGGACAGTGTTAATGTATTCTAATAATCTGATGAACATCATTAGCTACCAAGCAATCAGAGTTCAATAAAGATATCTGATGCTAAAACATTATACTGAATTTAATTTTTATTTAATATATGAAAAATCACGGAGTTATCACTAGCAATGTATCATACACATAGGGAGATATCAGCAGAGGAATTTGAAAGAAAGCAGCCACATTTAACACTGCTCGACATCATCACAACTTACAAAGTACTTACTGGTGATGTATCAGAGACATCGATGCTGCATGCAAAGAACTATAAAAGTCCCTCATTCTTTTTAATAGTGTTCACACTGATAGCCACACTTTAAAGGAAGATGAACTTACCTGTCTATTGCTGATGGTCAGTTTTTCCAGAAAATGTCGGAGAACTGTTGATGGATCTTCAATTAGACAATTCCATAAGACTTGTTGGGCCACAGCACTCACTTGGGAAGAGAGAGAAATTCAACATTTGTCTTAAAGAGGAGGTAAGTCTGTTAAAGTATTCAATTTACTAATTTTTAATTTGTGTCTCCTTTTTGCCTTAAAAGTGTTCTCTGAACTCTTTCTACTGAAAGGTGGATTTTTGGGTTTTGTTTTTGTTTTTGCTATCACATAAAACAAAGGAACAAAAACTATAAAATGGCTGTAGGTATTAGCATTGCTTTGGAAAGAATATGTATATACTCAGCTGTCTTTGTTGTGGAAACCACCCTAAAATTAACAGTGGTTAGTTTTTATTAAGCGAGAGCCATATTTCTTTGCTTATTGCATGGGTAAGTTCCTAAAATAATTATTTTCTTTTTGAAAATATATTTTGGCTACAAAAGCATTAGAGATGGTCTACTGCTATTCACATGGATCATATCTCCTGAGAGCATCTTTAGAGTGTCTCCTCCGGCAGGATAAAGTAGTTGAGCTGGTAATAATAAGGTTCCCGTTTCTAAGAGGAAGCCTTAGGAATAAATAATCCTAATGAAAAACAGTGCTACTTTGGACAAGGTGGTCAGGTCAGCCTAAAGTTGCCAGAAATGTCCAAGCTAAGCAAGCAGCTGGGGAAAGGGAGCAGTAATCAGGACTGGATGACTGTTAGTCTGAACAGTGCTCCCCAGTTCCATTAGTTTTCTAAAATACAAGTGTAGCATTTAGCATGAATTTATCACTCAACCTGTATTTTGAATAAATGATACTCAGGACTTCGGGGGCAGTTAACCACACTACAAAAATTAAAAGCTATATAATCAAAACTATGAACAAGAAGTATACAATACAAGCTCTAGCTTTCATAAATAAAATAGATGAACATTTTTCTTTGGTTGAAAAAAAGATCTTTACAATATTTTTAAAATACTCTTTACTTCAGCAAGACAGTTTAATACTTAAAACACAGGAACACAGAAAAATGTGAAGGGAAAAAGAAAACTATCAAGTCTGCCAAGCATAGAAACAGTAACAGTTTGGAGTACGTCCTCTCTTATACACGAAAGACAAACTAACAAGTATTTTAGATACTACATAGAAAATGTTGTTTCGTACTCAGCCATTTACTTATCAATATGAAGAATACACTTTGTGTTAATATTTTGGAATGAGATTTCTAATGTGTACAGAAGGCTATCATATGGTACTAACAAGATTAACTAATTGCCTGTTGTTGGGCATTAAAATTCTTTCCAAATACTTGTTATTTCATGTCATTTATAAATCTTTATACAGCCTTCATTATTTCCTCAGGAAATTGC
>PVJO010020956.1:0-31009 GCA_004026905.1 Hystrix cristata | reverse complement strand
TTAAGTGAAATAAATCATACACTCATGAGCACACATCGAATTGTCTCTCTGATATGAGAAATCATAACTGTAAATAAGGACAAAGAGGTGTAATAGATATTATACAAAAGGAAGATAATATACAAAGGAGAGGAGTACTAGAAAGAAAGAAGGGGAAAAGCAGAAAGGCAACAAAGGAAAGAAAAGGGAAAGGGAAAATACGGAAAATTAAGAATAAACCTGCTGTAAATAGGGAGGGAGGGAACAGAGGGGAGGGGCGGGGAAGAGGGGGGAGAACCAAGATGCATCATGTACAGGTACAAAATAAATGTGATGAAGGTAACCATTATATGTAAAATGTACCAATACATGTTCTTGGTTTAAAATTAAAAAAAAATAAAATAAATAAAACAACTGAGTTAAAATCATGGCCCGTGAATTCCATCACCCATATCATCTCTGGCTATTTTTATATTGAGTTTTTCCCTTGTGTTTATGGCATGATATTACTCTTATTCTCATGTGTAGTATATTTTTACTCTATGCTGAATATTATGGATGCTGTACTATTAAGATTCTAGACTTTGCTATCTTCTAATAAAATGAATTAACTTTAGTGTTTGAAAGTATTTAAATTATGTATGAAACTTCCTGAAATTTTCATACTTATTGTCTATTTTTGTTCAGGTGGATTTATAGCATATTTACAAAATTTAAAACCTATCTAATTATTACTATTACTATTATCTGAAGATTTTCCTTGGAGCTGAGCACGTTTCCTTTTAGGAGCAAGAAGATAAGAAGACAAATGCAGTGCAAATTGGAGAAAAATTCGTAAGATTTTGCAAAGATCGTTGCTGTGTAAGAAATAATGTGATAATTTTAAAAAATCACATAATTAAAAAAATAATTGACAGCACTTGAATAGCTTTCGGAGTCAAGGTGTAAGAAGGGAAGCACCATGCTTCTTCCCTTCAGTTTCCCAAAATCCAAATTGTATGTGAAAAGCACTGTGCTCACAGCTAATACCATTTCTCCATGATATCGTGTTTACAAGAACAGAGAAATTTATGCTGTCTAACAGATTAAACTCCCTGTTTCACTGACAAAGGAAAGCAGTTTCATTTTTTGCTGACCCAACAGATCCAGAACAAGTTAGGATAGAGCTAGGAAGAACCACTTCCCACCAAGGAAGTAGGAATCCAGGCCGATGTAAACTCCTTTGTCATGTATCCAGGAACTTCCTCTTTAAATCAAGATAGAGGAAGGGAAACTAGATTTACACAGTTGCCGGAAACAAATAAATTAAATAACTGGACAAAACAAGAAAAGAAATGTTTTTTCATATTGAATATGGCATCACAAGACAGTAATTTATCTCCTAGATAGAGAAAATAAATTAAGCCTAATTATTGCCCCAAAGTTCTTCAGAGAGAGTTTGCAAATTCAGAAGGAAAGAACTCAGGAAGAGCCTAATGGTTTCACATAGTTGATAAAAAAATTAGTTAGGAATCTGGTGAAGCTAAGGTGGCTAGAGTCTTCAGGAAGGAAGAGCAGAGAGGAGACTCCATCCTCAGAGAGCTCTGAAGATTCACCTCTTTAAATCTTTGACTAAGTTCGGGTCAGTACCTGTGTACAGGCACAGCAACCAAATCTGGGGAAGGGAGTATCTGAGGCAGAAGGCTCACTCTCAAAGCCCCTACAAAGCCAGTTGCTATCTAACCCCTTCCCCAAGTCCATAAATAAGAAACTCTAGGTCCAAGAAACTAATTTTAAATTCTATCTGAAATAATAAAACACTTTTGTGTTTCTGCTAAGCAGGAAATATTTGATTATCTTTCTTAATTTTTAGTCAGTCATTCCTTATACCCACTTTAATATTAAAACATTTGGGGTTCAGAAAAAATGAGATATTTGTCATTAGAAAGTTTCCAGAAATTGTTTTTGGCTCAGAATTTTGAAGTCCAGTGTCTAGTGACCCGAGAACCACATGGTTTTGTTTTCATATTGTTTGATTATTTTTTTGTTTTCCAAGTGAGAAAACCAAAAATATCTTTCTCCCTTCTTTTCTGTTTTGTTTTAAATTTTAATTTCAAATTTGAGCTAAAAGCTTTCATATTGTTTTTTTAAAAATGAAGAGCATTTGGACAGCTGAATCTCTTACACTTTAAATAAAAATCTTCCTCCTACAATTCATTGTAAATGTGAGGGTATTAAATATATAATTGCAGACAGAGTTACAAACAATCAATGAGAAGTATTCAATTGTAATTACAGTACTTTATATTACCAACCAGATAATGCGTCTGTAATTTTCCTAAAAGTAATATATACAAGGGTTTTTTTGGCATTCAGGCAATGGGAATGGAAAGATGATCATCCAAGATAATAGCTTGGAGTCAATAAGTCTAAAAAAAATCCTATTTTCAACATGATATGAATATAATTGAACAACCAAGTAGCTTGCATGTTGAGTCAGTCAATTGTTTCACTAATGCACTATTTGAAGTAATGTAATTTTACTGAAAAAGTCTCCTTCATAAATTTAGGAAATGTTATTGATTTTTCTCACCTGGAAGATAGTATTTACCTGAATACCCTAAAGGAAAGAAAAAAAATTCAATATATTTAAAATGCCCTTATACTGATTTTGAATCACAACTCTCATGTTGCTTTTACAAATAAAACACATTTGTCTTCATTTTTTCATCAATAAATATCTACTTCCTTCTATGTTTTGAGAATAATACAAAACTCTGGGGACACCTAAATGAAAAAAGTGTTATTTCTTGTTTTTGCAGATATTACAGTACAGTTGGGGAAGCAGACAAACGCATCATAAGAGATGTGATAAAATACATTTAGATGAACAGCCTATGTTCAAATATACCATGGTGGATGCAGCTTCATTAGTTCTAAAGAACCATGCTGAGCGCCTTTCTATCCTGCTTGTTTCCTGGGAAGACGAGCCATATAGAATCATCAGTGGAGTCATCAGCAGGAGATGGAAGGGCAGAAGGAATTAGTTGCCATGTTTCTTCTCCAGGCTCCTTCCTGCTGAGTTCTTCAGGCTGGCAAAGTAACAATTCCTAGTCCTCTAGGCTTTGGCAGTGTAAGGATGACACAATAAAGGCCGTGTTACGGCATCGTACTCTCCTTTCTTGGTTTTTCTAAATCTCATGCACAGGACTATAAATGGTTGTTTTATTAAAATCTCTCAAACATTGAGCATGAGTGTGTTTCCTTTTGGGCTCTCATACTGTAGGCATGTCTAAGGGGCTAAGAGAAAATAATTGAGGTGCATAAATAGAAGAGGACTCTGTAAAAAAATAACTAAAAACCCTCCACCGTCAGTAAAAGAAAGAATCCTATGAAAGGTCAAAGCGCATCAAATTACATTTTTTAGGAGAATAATTGGTAAAAATTAAAGGTAACAGAAAGCCTCTTACCAGTAGTGTAATTGGAACATTTAGCAAAAAAACAAAACAACAACAAAAAAAACCCTCACAATATCTTGTTGTAAGAAACAAATGTTCCATAAATTTGCAAAAAAAAATTCATTACAAATGTTTTTAGCATCACTTTCCAATTATTTTTCAAAACAAAAATCATTGCCAAGATAAGAATTCGATAACTGAACTCAAATTTTATGTTGACATAAGATGATTATCATCCCGGTTCAATTATTTTGCCAAGAGTGATGTTTACTAGCTATAAAAACAAACAAACAAAAAAGAAACAAAAGCTGAATTTATTCATGCTTAAGTATTTTCAGTTTATCCATCAGAGTTCTTTTGGTAGTACTTTCAAGACAGGAGGCCCTAGAAGGCTTGTAGTAACTATTTAAAATACCCTTTTAATCATGTTTAAAAAGTCAGGAAAGAGATCTTTAAAAATAAATAGTATAGAGAAGGCTCTCATAAATTAGATATTGGTGAATATGGATGAAATAATAGACAAATTAGAAGGTGACAAGCGTTCCTAAGGCTGGACAGGGGTTCAAAGGACAGCCTGTTGCAGCTAGCTCCAGAGGGGCACTAAAGCAGGACCAGTGAACAAAGACGGTGCTAATTCTAGAAGTCGTCTTAAATGACATGTTTAGTCACACAGGACACATTTAGAATCAGATGGAAAAACAAGAGGGAGAAGACCCACAGGAAAGTACTAATCTGAGGTCATGAGGTCATGAGGTCATGCAGCCTGGGTCCAGTCCAGGAGAGAGGATTATTCTCTTAGGAGGTACAGAGGCTTCCCAGAGCAAGGCCAAACACCTGCCATGAAGAGTAAGACACTGCTCGTGTTGAGGGGTAGACATGGTATGCAGAGGGTGCTGCAGATTCTGGACTAAGTCATGGATAAGAAAACCACTCAGGTGTGAGGAATAAAGCAAATCAAAGCTCAGCGTGTGTGCGATCTAATATTGAGATGCAAAAGAATAGGACAGGAAAGGACGAACATTAATTCAAATTAAAAGACCATACTGTTCTGTTCTGCAGGATCAAATCCTAACAAGCTGGAGTTTAAACTTTATTTTTATCAAAAAAAGGGGGGGGGGCAGAAAACCTGTGTGGGGCTATGTTGGGGACAAGACATATCCAACTGTTGAAAATGAAGCAGAGATTACAAGACAATACTTTGGAAATACCCTTGGCTTCTGTTGTATGGGCTGCAGAACTGAAACACAAGGTCATAAGTAGGCGGTGAGAAATGGTACAGTGAAGTAAATGTCATCAGTAATGAGATAGACTCATATACTGTGCTTATACACAAATGTATCTAACACACCGATGGGCATGACTTTTGAGAGTTTGCAAAACTGGAAGGTAGTAAGTTTTATTTAAATGCTATAAAGGCAGCGATCAAGCACCCTCCAGAATGGATGGGAGATTAACAATAACGCCCAATGAGTAGTTGAACAAAGGTGGCCAATAATCACCTTACTCTAAAGACTCATATTTATCTTTTGAGTAATGTATTGCCTTACAATTTCGTCTTTGCATTCTGAGCACAATGTAGCAGCTGAAAAATTACTTCCAGAACAACTGCATCTCTGTTTTTAAAGACACATGAAAGATTTCAGTAAAAAGAATGAGAAATTAGTGATTTTATAATAAATTGTGTAATGAACTTATATACAAAGACTTTTCTAAATATAAGCAAACATACTTGGTGATTGATAACAGTTATTAATGAAGTGTACAGGACACATACTGGGAATTTAATCCATCTTACTGGACGTTTTGCTTCTACGTGGGTGAAGGAGGAATCTTACATCAGGCAATGTTCAGGTCCTCACCTTTCTTTCAGTAGTTTTCTATCTCTCACATTGCTTGTGACTTGCACCACTTGCTTCTGTGTGATGAATTCTTCTATGAGTGTTTTCCTTCTAATTGCTCTGTTTGAATCCTAGGGATTTTCTTAATTCAAAGAATTTTCAACAATGCACACTTTCTCCCAAAATGCTTTCACACCCCAGGTATCTCTGCCATAGCACATGTGCATAAATATCTTTAAGAGCCTGTCCTGCTCTCTTTAATATTTAGCCTGTTCTTCGTTCAGTATCAGTTGACAATTCTGTTATGTTGCATTTTCTCTTTATATTCTGTTTTGGGGCCCTACAAGGTGGGTGGCCGCTAAAAGATCTCGGTATCGAAATATGTAGCCTGGGACAATAGTTTTATCTAGCTTATATGCTGGCATGTGGATAATATTAGAATAAGGCATAAGAAAAGAGTGTTACGACCTATAGAAAATGAAATAAGTATTAACTGCTGTTGTTGTGCATATTAGTAATAATGCCTTTGGAGCATCTAACATATTTATTATTGTCTGATATTTTAGTGTTGATGGGCACCTTATTTTTTGTATAGATAGGGAACAATGGAAATAATACTCTGAGCAGTAGCTATGTGTAACTATTTTCAGAACAATAACTGCATTAAAGTTTTGGATTTGTTATCCAACTGAAGTTATATCTATAGATAACATGTTGCATTTCTAAGCACTTATATCCTGGTTGTGTTCTAAGGATTTCAAGTATATTATTATCAAATTTAATTTGCACAATAAAATGTAAAGCAGGCACTATATTTAGTACTGTTTTGTATTTTAGGAAGTTCAATGGCAGATAAATAACTAGACTGAATTCAGAGAGCTAGTGAGGAGGGAAAGGGAAATAAAAAAGAATCGAGATATATTATGTACTTGTACAAATCCTTCTTTGATCATGGCATGTTGGATCCAACATACATCTGCTTAACAATGAAAATATGAATATTTTAACTTTCAGAATGTGTTTTGTATTGATGGAAAGATCTGTAGAATCTACAGTATAATGCCTTACCTTATTTGTACCCATGATCTTTACATTTCTATAGATAATTGGGAAGAATTTCACCTAGAATTTCATAATTTTCTATCGCTAATTTAATCATATCAGCTGAAGTTTCTCAAAAACACTTCACTAAATAAAAAGCCAGTGATTCTTCTCTGTAACTTCAATTCAATATTTATTAAACTAAGCATCTTTCAAATTCATTTAGATAAGACTTTTTTTCTCTTGTAGATGCATGCTCTAGAATAACAATTTCTTTTTGTTTTGAGATCAACTAGATTATATCTAGTCGCTTGGCCAAAATTCTTTTATTTGTTTTTTAAGCAGAAGTTATGAAAGAATGTAGTATAATAGAATATTGGACATCGTGTCAAAAACGCAGAATTGACATCTGTGTGAATAACACTGGGCAAGTTACTTCAGTGCTTCAACTTTATTCATCCATGAAGTCAGGCGTTTTGACTACAGATGCATTCATATTGTGTTGCACATCCATGTGATCTCATTATCTTATCTACTAAAATGCTAAAAAAAAAATAAGACATAATTGCCACTGTGAGGATTTTTTCGAGAGGCGGGACTACAGTAATAACAGGGCACCCAACAAAGATACTTCACCATATGCCATTTCTTGTTTGTAATTTTGGAAAGAATACATTAATGAAATAATGGGCGATACTGGGGTTTGACATAAAGTAAGAATTTTGAGCGCTAGATTGAGTCATTTGGAAAGGTTGGAATGGGAAAAACGAGAGGAGCATTTATCTGTGAGTATCAGTGGAGGACTGAGAGATGTGAGGCAGCAATCTCTAGGGGTAACTGTTGCACTAATGAGAAACAATGAGAAAATCCTGGAGAAAAATAAGTTATTCAATCTTTCCACAATTTTTACTGGATGTGGCATTACCCATTCATATTCATGAACCTGAAGACAATCCATTAGCCACACAATGGGACGGAGCAAAGTAAAATGGGATACAATTTGACAGTGTGAAAACACAGAAGGAAGTGTAATAATTGTCCGTGTCAAATTCTGTCCATGAAATTGGCAGGTAAAAAACCAGAAATATTATAATTTTGCAATATCCATTAATTTTACTTTTTTTAGAGGATATCCAAAATTGTGACATGATATGCAACATACCTGCATAGGTATAAATCTTGCTGAGATAGATTTTTATAAGAAGTACTACATATCAGGCTTTATTCATGACACAATAATTATATTTAGAGTATAGTAACCCATTGAAGAATTATTTACTTTAGGATTTTTAACAACTGAAGGACGCATTGATAATGACAGAACTATACTGAAGAACTAAAACTGCATGCCCTATTGCATACACAAATACAGGTAAAAACAGATGTAAAATACTGAAAGAGATTTTTATTCTCCTTAAGCAACTAGCGGGAAATTATGGTAAGTAAGGCCAAAACGTATTTTCTGTTGGTCAGCTCTGAATTCCTATTTATTAGTGCATGTTTACAGTACATGAAGTTTACACTCTTTTTAGGGAGTAGGTACAAGTACATAATATATCTCGATTCTTTTTTATTTCCCTTTCCCTCCTCACCCATTTCTCTCCCTCCTGCCTTAAATCCTCTCTCTCTGTTTTCACTATCATTGTTATTATTGCTGTTTTTAGTTTGTGTTTAGGACATATGTTCACAGTCTTTGTGGGTATTTGGTATGTGTACATGACACATCTTAAATCATCTCATTTCCCCTTTCCCACACGCTTCTCTCCACTTTGATCTCCTGGACCCCTTCTCATTTGCAAAAGATCTATCTCCCTTTTTTCATTCTATCAGTCCTTTAATCTGCTCTTTATTTGTACTTTGCCTTACTCAAATGAGAGATACCATATGGTATTTAAACTCGTGTGTTGGATTCACTTCTTTTGTACACTATTAAGCCTCCAGTGCATCTTCCATACCAGTAGTTATATGCTACTCGGGAAGATCCTTTGTTCAGTGTACGCTTGACCAGTTATTCAGTGCCACACCTTGAATGCTGGCTTAATTAATTACATATGTATGAAGTTTTGTGTAGCAATTCCTTATTTCAGACCAGATGCTATTTACTTTTTCCATGTCACTGCACTGCTCTCTAATCTTAGTCCACCAGCTAAGTAAACCCTCTCTGTCAAAGAAGAAGGTTATCTGAAAGGAGACTATTAAACAGTTTAAAAGATACAATCTTAATGATCCATATGCGAATGTAAAACAAACACATACTGAAGATTTTATTTTATTCCAGTAAGATAGTACAATAAGTTCAAAGGGAAATTGAAACACAAACGCATACACATGCCATCATCAACACTAAAATGATACTACAGATACTAAGTAGGGGCTAGTATGCATAGGGAAATGAATGTGTAAGCTGGCCAGTATCTACAGGAATATATTTTTACCCTGATTAGACAAAATCTATTTGCATGCCTATGAAGAAGGCTTATTTTCAGTGCTATTTCTTTTCTACAAGTGGAACTATGAAATAACTCAAAGGCAGATGTTTAGATAACTCAGAAACATGTGATGTATGTAGAAACATCTAGTTACATTCATTTCCATCTTTTTCACCAAGTTTTATTATATATCACTGCCATGGCCCTCACAGTTTTGTACCAACAAAATGTCCCTCTGGCATCAGCCGAGCTGGGGGTGGTAGAGCATGCTAGTAATCCCAGCACTCAGGGAGCTGAGACAGGAGGAGGTCTGCAAGTTTGAGGACAGCCTGAGCTACTTAGTGATTTCAACCCCCCCCCCGAACTACATGATGTCCTCGGCGTGTCCTGTCATATTAGGACTCCCCTAAAGGACATCAAGACTGGAGAAAATCTCTTAGTTCATACTGTTCATGCTTATCACTTTATTAATTTTTCTCACTTTTTATTTTTCCGTGCTACGATCTCTTTTCTTCCTTCTCAAACATGACAGATTCCGTATAGTTCCCGATCACTGGTAATGTGTGTCCAACTTATCACCATTTTATCACAGCTTTCCAACTTGAGTAACATTTCTGTAGCTTCACCTATCAGCAAGGAAGCCCCATCGTAAGACCTCCACTCTGGTTTTCAATGGCTATATTTGTCTACCATAATTATCTCTGGACATTACTCTTGTTTATTTAGGTGCATATCAGTGTTTCTTTTCTATGCAGAAATACCAGCATTTGCTTTCTCTTTAAATAGAAGGATTACACATAAGCAATGAATAACTATCTCTACAACCCCCACTAGGGTAAAGAAACCAGAGGGCTAGAACTAATAAATAACTTACCATGTTAGTTTTTGGCATGGTCTCCATAATCTGAGGCAATTTCCCCAGCTTGCTAGATGGAAATAATTCAACATTGTGTTAATGAGATAAACACCAGGGGGAGAAAACATATTTAAAAAAAAGGAAAATAGAGGGAGGAAATAAAAATTAGAATAGTCATGCTTGCCTTTGAAACAGGGTAATAAGTACTTTTATTCCTTCCCACGATATCTGACACTTCCAAGAATCTCTGACAGCAAGCCTGAAGTGAAGAGAGATTTAAAACATCAACACACATCAGAAAGGCATGTGCAAAGCCAACATCCAGTGACGAAGGGTTCCTGGTAGGGGTTTTTCTTATTTGGAAACCTGATTAGCCCAAATCGGGTATTCACAGTATACCTGGCTACTGGTGTGAGACCATACAGGTGGATTGCTATAAAAAATCATGTCTAGGTTTAAATACCCTTTTCATAGCAGCTGGGACATAAAAGTTTTCACTAGAGAAGGGTGACAAAAACTTCTCAATTAAAATGCTCTGCATATTCAGATCAACACCCCTTGTTGAAAAGGATTTCTCCAATCCCCTCACTCCTGGAAATGGAAAAAAGGTAATCAAAATGTTTATTGCAACCACATTAGGCAGCGATGAAACAAGAGCTGAAAGGCAAATCACTCTTTGCTTTCTAAGCTGTTGGAATACATTTTAAAATACTACCCTCATCTGCATAAACTGGCGCAATCTAAGGAGTATAGTGATAAGAGAGGAGCATAAATTACCATGTTTTAGAGCAAAGGGAAGGCAGGATTGGCCACTTCCTCAAAGCTGGGATTTGGCTCAAGTCTAGAGCGTCAGTAGGGGGAAAAGAGCCATAACTGCCTCATGTGAATACACATTTGTATCTGGCACATCAAGAGAATTAAGGAAATGTTTCCTCACGACGGCTGTGGAGGAGAGAGATCATGGACTGAGCATGTGTAAGAGGGTTTTATTCGTAATAGGAAAAGTCAGGAAGTCACCAGATGGAGACTAAGGAGAAGAGGGGGATTTCACTTCACTCACCCATAAGCTAGGTTGTAGGCTTACTGATCCCATCACACACAAAAAAAGAATTTTCAGGCATTAGAAAGATTAGGAAGGTTTATTAGGTGGAGTGAAAGGTTAATGAAGTTCACACTCAGGTAAAATAGAGTGAGTCCTCAAGAGAGAGGTGTGTGAAGTCGGGGGATTTCTGTAGTCTTGGAGTGTCTTCATGATGGTTGATAGACAGGGTGTGTATTCCTGCTCACTGACAGGTTACCCAATTGGTGGGGCACGTTAGAATGCAAAGCATTTGCATGTGTTTGAAGTTTAGAGATATACTGCCCACTTTGTAATTTTTTTTGTAGATGGAGGTCTGTGGGAGGAAAAGAACAGGCTGAGTTTACAGGCTTACTGTAGCTTAAAACCCGTAGGGATTTTTTAAAAAAATGAATTTCCTGAAAGGCAAAAAGGCATTGTAATGTTGGGCTACTCTGTGTCCTGAGGTTGCCATTCTTCATAAAAGTACAATTTTAATATTGACCGTTTTTCTTGTCTCCTTTCTACTTTCTTTTTTTTCTTCTATCCTACCTTATGTTGCTAGAATTTTAACTAGTTTTGTTTTCTATTATTTTATACTTAAGTGGAAAGAGTGAGTTCATTTGATTGTGATTTGGTTTCTACATTTCTTTTTGCAGCATGGAAAGTTTAGCGCAGGCCAATTGGGTCCTCGGGTTGGAAGGTATGATGATAACATAATGCTACAAAAATTACTGACATACAATTGTGTATGAACTCTTGTTATGGATGGAGAAATATTTTAGTGTAGTTATATTGAGGGGAAGAACGGGGAAGAAGAAAAAAATGGAGAAGATATAACTTGTCTATGTCCAGTGAAGTTCATCAATATAGAGAATAATGCAGAATGAAGAAACTATATGGTGGTTTTATTCATATAAATTGCCAACAGGTGTGTGTGCCTGAATTAAGTAATATAAACTCAACGGAAAGTTTCTCTTTACATAGAGATTTGCATGGTTGGCCAGTAGTTGCTAGGGAATTGCTAATAATTATGTTTGCCTATATGGGGCATAGTCATTGAATAAAATTCCACACCATAGAGTCCCTTAGCAGTTAAAAATAAAGTAAATCATTTACCACTACGATTTGACATTTTTCTCTTGAAATTTAATTTTTATTTGCTTTCTCTTTTCTTTAGTTTTTCACTAGTGCAAAGACTCACATTGCCCGAAAATCAGTTAGCATCAGTACCTGTAAACCAGTGGTTGAATTTCCAGTAACTCTAGATCACAAAGACAAGAGTCTTTAGATAGGGCTCCCCACTGTGAGTTTTTATGAATTTACAGTAGTTGCTGGTTTCAGATGTATCTTCTTCAGCTGACAGCCCTGCCAACCACAACCCATGCTAGGTATTTTCTCAATCTTTGCTTGAATGCATCGGAACAGGCAGGAGATTTTATTCCAGCAAATCAATCTGCAGGATATGCTGGCCATGACAAAATGGGTCAATTACTGGAGCGGTCTGGCTCCCCTCTGGAAATTGGAGTCCTGTGGTTAGTCCAACATGGTCTTTAGTATAGAGAACAGGAGGAGAAAGCAACTCTTGCTTTACATTAAAGTATTCTGTAAGATATGCTACAGAGTAACTCCTTGACAATCATATTTCTAGCATAGGCTTGTGCGTGATTCTACAACCTAACCGGCCTCCTTTTTATTTCGCTCTTTTCATTTATTTTCAATTTTCTACAAGTTCACTCTGCTTTCACTTACCATTATAGAGATGTAATGCTTTACTTAGCTTATTTTACTTCAATTTAATATCATAATTTGTTAGAACAGTCTTCCATGAAATCACAATTAGGCTCCTTTTAATCTTTTACTACTAATAAGGTGTTTTATACGAACACTTTGCTGATTATAAGTCCTACTTATTTCCTTTAGTTAAATCAAAGGACCTCATAAACTTGAAAACATTGGTAAATTGCTTTCTAAGAAATGTGCACTGGTTACTAGTAATGGGTGATCTTATCAATTTTGACAAATTTTCTTGTATCTGGACCTTCTCCTGGACCCCTTATGACAACATTATTTCCTGATTATTAACTGCTTATTTGTCAAGCCTAAGAGAGGAAACTGGACCACACATTCAGCACATAGTAGAAACTCAACTGTTATTTTTTAAATAGAAATAATTTGTGTCCTAATGATAGCCACATAAAATATTGGTTACCTGTAAGACCACTTACTATAATTTTAAATTTTAAAAAAAAATCACTTCCTCTCACTAATGCTGCCATTTATGCAAGCCAAATCTCAGGTACAAGACCTTCCACTCTGTAGGTGGAAAGAAAATAGCAAATTTGCCACAGTCTTTGTTACTGTTCAGCAAGAACCATCATGAAGAAGTCCGAATCACAGAAATAGCAGCAAGAAAACGCAAAGGGGATATAATATTTCTATCTACTCATTTTCAACTGCATATGTAATAGTGGAGGAAGGTAATCAAAGTTAGCCAAGGCAACTAATTCATTTAAACAAGGTGTCAAGTTTATATATGTTATGTGATTTATATACTTCTGTTTTTGCAAAAACAAACATAAAATTTAAGATCGACAACACAAACTATTCAGGTGTACATATATTTTAAAGGACCTATAACCTTTGGTTTAAGGTCTTCTTTGAGCTGTTTTCAGGGTTTGGCAACAGGGTAAGATAGTTAGCAGTCGGGTATTTTTCATCTTCTTGGGATTATTCACAAACATTGTCTCCCTCACAAGCCATGAAAGCTGGGATGTGTGTAACAAAGTTACACAGAAAAGTCTAATCTGTCAATAAATGCGAAAGGTAGAATATGTTTCTATTTATTTTCACTGTGGCAATGCTAAATTACCTTGCAATCACTATTACTCTATTATATACACCTAAGTGTGAGTACATTCTAGGTAGTATTTAGATAGAGGTAACATATTTGTGACTCTGTTGTTTCCTATTATTTAGTACCCTACATACCCGCGTGCGCGCGCACACACACACACACACACACACACACACACACACACTCACACACACACACACACACTCACACACACACACACAAAGGTAAGAATTTTTTTTTTCTTTACCAAAAGGTTTGGGGGTAATTTTCCATCACCTGAAGGTGTTTAAAGCCAATAGGCAACATTTCCAGCCAGGCAGGTAATTATAACCAGCTCTAGCTGGGCTCCAAACTGAAGGTTGCTGATCTTGCAGCAGGAAAAAAAATATTTTCAGCTGTGGACAATTAACAAACTCAGTCAACCAGGCAAAAGTGCAGCCCTCTTCTGCACAATTCAGCTGCCAGCACTACTTTGACAGCTATATAATTACATGGACCATAAATTACGCTTGGTAATCACCTTGTTTATAATTTCATTCCCTGTAAATTAGTAGTGTAATGAAATGAGATTTCATAACCACCACATGCACAGTGAGCTGCTCGCTGGCGACTCCAGCAGCGGCTCACAGGCAACCCCCTCCCAAGAAGTGAGGGTTTGGTGGGCTGCTGTTTGCTGGTCAAGCAATAAGCAACTGACCTGATGCTCCAGCTGGGGCTGCCAAGGACATTTGAGCAGCTCCAGGTTGGAAGCAGAATGATGGCAGCTGCAAACCAAAAAAAAAACCATGGCACCCTGTTTGAAAGAAAACCTTTTGAATTTTATTTTTTTTAATTTCATGCACAGCAGCTCCATTTATTGACATGTGCCATGTTGTCTAATGTGTGCACATAAATCACTTGAGTCCACCTTAAAAGTAGTTGTAATGGGAAATGGTTCCATAACAACAGATATTTACTTCTACTTTCCTATGGGTAGGTAGGTGGCCTATTTTAACAGTGCAGCAATAGAGTAATTGAGCAATGAGTGAGAAACGGACATAATCAAATTCCCTATTTTTTTCTCCATATGGATAAGTAATTTTTGGAAAATCCTTTGTATCATATTCAGAACTATGAAAGAAAATCATAGATGGAAATAATAGAAATGTTAGTCTTCTTTGCTTCAGGGTTTAAGCAAGTAACCTGACTTCTGGGACATAGCTCCCTACTATTTTATAATAAAACAATGGCAAATTATACTTTCTAGAATCAGTACCATACAATTGGGAATTAGACATTTTTAAGGGAAAAAGAACAAACGAACAGTTTATAATTTCTGCTGTCTTATATCCAAAGCTCAGACAAGTTATTTGTAAGAAATTTATTAGAACTTGAGCCATTATTCCAACAAGAATTGTGCTGCGAGGAAAAATACAAATTATCTGCCACTGCTTCTAACAGAGCTGGGAGGGGAAAACACATGAATCTAGAAGCTTTAATTACCGACAGAAATGTGAGTTGGTTATGCAGTGCCTATTTTAATTACCATCTGATTAAAATTAATCCCAGCTAGGAAAGGAGAAAGTAGAATCAAGAAATTGCCGTCTGAAGGTTAATGTTCCGAATGCCGCCATATGCAGACAAGTAAAGAAGAGAAGGGACTTACTGTCAGTGATTACCTGAAATGTAAAACATGTTTTAAAATATTTGTTGTTTGACATGTTTTAATGTGCTCTGAACTCCTGAAAAGGTTGCATCTTTCCACCAATGGCATCTGGATATGCTAACATTCCCCCCAGGTAGACACATTCCAGGGAAGAGATTATTCCAAGGTACTAGGTACTTTGATGCTTCCCTCTAGGTTTCCTTTCAGTGACAAAACTAGACTGTAAGGAACCAGCCCCTAATTCATTGTATAGTTATTGTATACAGTGATATGAAACATGACTTTTTTGAAATGGTGTACAATAAGATCCTTATTAGGTCTAGAAATTAACCAATTGAAACTTATTGGAAAGTCATGACATGCCACAAGAGAAAAGGTCTGAGTGTGTGTGTGTGTGTGTGTGTGTGTCTGTGTGTGTTTATATCACTTTTCCTGATGGCAACACCAAACAAACCCAGGAATACTAACAAAAGGTTAAATTTTTTTCTTACCTACATTAAAAGGTTAAAACTATCCCTTGCATGCACAAGTAATTTACAACTGCCTTTCCAACAGTAGACTTTAAACTCTGAGTTGTTCTTATAGTTGAAATAATGAATTACACTAAACCAATTATCTTCAGTCACCAATAACTTTGTGGGTGAAAATTTACCATTTCTAAGAATTAGGGTATTGATTAAGAAATTGAATAAATTAGCTAGCTAACAAAGAGCTTGAAGCTATATCTTTGGTTGCCATTATAGTAATTTAGTTTTTAGACCTAAATGAGAAGGATACTAATCAATACAAGTGCTATCATTGTCATAATAGCAGCCAAAATCAAAAGTTGTTATGAGTTCAGTGATTGAAAGACTGAGGTAAAAATTAAAATCCTCAAATTCACCTTACTATCGATCTAAAGGAAATAAAAAGAAATAAAACAGAAAAATATTAGCACCACTCAGTCTTTGTAAAAGGGCCTGATGCCATATCACGAATCTTGGAAAGTATTGTCTTAATGGTAAAAGAAAAAGCAGACCAAAAAAAGTGGTGAATGAGAGTCCCCCAAAATTCCTTCCTCCGTCACGCCAGAGCCCATCTGCAGCTCCCATCAGTCTCCACTAGCATTGTGTGGAGAACAATAAGAAGTAATTAAGAAGATTTATACTAATTGGGGATGTTTCCGAGATGAATAATCCCCAGAAGGGCTGTGGTGAGGTGGGGGTACAATTGGAAAGGGAAAGGAATAAAAAAGCAGGAAGAGGAGTAGAGTATCAATTGCTAGTGACTTGCTAGAAACTGACCTAATAAAGAGAATTATTACTTGGTGTCATTCTGACAGAGAAACATCAAAATAATACTAATTATTCCCAACAAGTGATTGAGAATTAAAATAAGTATTTTTAGAGTTAAAAAATTAGATAAGCAGCCAATTTAAACCACAGAGGTATATATCACTCAGCGAGAAACCCAATGTCTCACACAAAATCCATCTCCTCACTGTGAATAGGGAATGAGTTAGCTCCACATGGTATATATGCCTGTTCATTGTCTGCTGCACTGGCATGGAAGGAAGTAGAAATGGATGCCAGGTGGACTCAACTGTTGGAATCATATTAAACTGGTGCAACAATACAAACCAAAATTCTCCCATCTTTGCTGCCCACAATACTTTATGAGACTGTGACAAGGCAGTATGAAACATTTAAGATGAGAAAGCAGCGGAAAAAGAGTGCACTGCCTACAAAACCCTTCAATGCACTACCACCAATCAGATAGAGTACACAGACAACCCAGAATACAAAACACCAATCAGATAGAATAGAGAGACATCATGGAATATGAAACCATAATAAGATACAGTATATAGATAACAATGAACACGAACAACCCATAACTTTCAATCTGATGCTTTGCAGGGAAAGTTTGAACATACAGCTTATCTAAAAATAACATATTCACAAAGTAATTGGCTAAATGTAAACTCTGATGAAGCTGCCTACTCAATAAACAAAAAATCTAAAAAGACAAGTTAAAAATACAAAAGTATTAAAAAAAATACAAAAGTATTAAGGCAAATGATAATGGAAGGAACAAAAAACGATGGCAGGGTGAGAAGGGGAAGGAGAAGTAAAAATGATTAAGATGCAGTATGTATACATACTGATTCCCTGAAATGAATGGAATTTTTACGTATCTCAGACATATACTAATAAAAAAGAAACAAAAAGATGAAAATGATGAAATAAAAAGGAAAGAAAAGAAAAAAAGAAGATCAGTATTGGAAAAAAATTATTCCATGAAATAGAAGAAGGAAAGAAATCCAAAAATAACTTTGAACTTTTCAAGGAATTTAGAAAATACTACAAAACGTTACACAAAACTACCTTTAATATTGAGATGCCAATATCATAATAAAATAATAATTATTAATATAAGGCTAAAAACTATGTTCACTAGAAACTATTTCAGAATAAATTAATAATTTAGAAATAGAACAAAATTATATGGTAGAGAACTATACTAGTGACACAGAAGACAGGTATTAAAAACGGTGCAGTATAAAAAGTCTAAAGAATGAAATGATTTGGAAATGGTGAAAAAGGAAGGTAACAAAAACCAACTTGATATTTCAGTACCTGAATCAAAATGCAGGAGTAAAAAATGGAATGACAATGAATAACAGCCTAGTTAAAGAGAGACTAGGCAAAAACATTCTTGTAAATTAGGACATAATTGTTACTTGTATGATCATCTTTGTACACTCTGAAATTTTAATACTGGATCACTGAAGAAAAGATAAAACTAAAGGGATTCTTACTAGACTATAGAAATAAGAACTAACCCAGAATGATGCCTAGATTTTTATAAGATGGCAAAACTAGGCTAGCCTATGTTTTATTTCAAAAGAACCACTGATAGAATTAAACAATGAGCAGATACCCATAGATTTCTGAGAGAAACAAAAACAAAAACATCATGGGACCTATATTTAATACCAAGTCAGCTGACAAGAATGTAAAATTCCAACTGAAATCCTTGTATGTGAAAGGAACTAGATTAAAACGTTTAGAAAATGACAGGTAATTTAGTCAACCTGAGGACAAAACAACCTGAACAATGAAATTATTTTGTTATTGTTGGCAGTGGGAAAAAAAGTGATTTCAATAAAAAATTAGTTCTAAATAATAATAGAATTATGACTAAAGTGCATAATTAAATATAATGGGATTTTAGTGTTTCAATTAGGAAATGGAAGACAAAAGGTGAATGTTTGGGGAGAAAATGTGATAATTTCCTGAATCTTCATGCTGTAAGCCAAAAGTTACAGTCTAAAATTTGATAGGTGAAGAGGAAAAGGATTTATTTCACTGTGTAAAGTAATAACAGATGTAGCTCCCCGAAAGCCTAAAATCAATAAAATATAGAAAAAGTAGTCTACTGAGATGAGTAGTAATGAAGTAACCCAGTTTATAAGATAGAATAAAATTAAAATACACATACATTTTACATTAAGGTAAGATTAATTGCTTCAGGAAATATGGATAAAGTATTAGAACAGAGTGTTCTTAATCAAATCCACATAAACAAATTGATAACATATTTGAAGAAAACAACATTTCAAAACACTAGGAATAACTGGCATTTTGGGACAATAGCTATCAATAAAAATGGAAGATTCCATTTGTATTTTATATTACACATAAATATGGACTGAAAATGTATTGAAAACACATTGTTTTCAAAAACAGCAATAGATTTTCGCTAAAAATGAAAGGAAAAAATGTTCAATAAAGAAATCTCAGAAAATTGGAATTAAACCACGAAGCTATGAGATGAGTACATATGGTTATATAAAACCAGAAAAATAGTCAGTTGAAAAATATTTTAAAAATTATACTGAACAAAATGTTTTAAAATTTTATAACAGTGTCATATTTATAAAGAGTAACTGCAAATGAATAAAAACTAAGTCAAATAGAAAATAAACAAATAAGTAATTGTCAAAGACATGCAATTTTTATGGATCTTTTATAATAAAGATGGACATGTAATATATTGCCTGGAAAGGTAACTTTTAATAGTTAAATGTACACTCTTAGTAACTGCACCAGGATGAGTGATTTGTACTAGAATTGTCTCAGAGAAAAGAAAAAAAGACTATAAGATCAAACTATTTATAAGACACTGATTAAAAAATCAATTTGCAACTCCATTACAGTAGATAGTGAGGTAATTAAAGAGGAAAATTGACTCATATTAAGAGCACATGACTCTAACATGAAAACCACGTGATCCAGGAATTGTTTACAAGCAGAAGATATTCAATTATTATTGTAGGTTTTAAGCTAATAATTACAATATTTCACAGAGGAATGAAGACAAGTTAATAAATGTATCATGAGCCATGGAACAAATCACATTCAAATTCCCATTTCACATTTTATTTTTGCTTTAAGAACACTTAGGGTATCATCATTCTGGTCTGAGAGTTTCTTTTTTTTTTATTTTAAACCAAAAACATGTATTGGTACATTCTACATACAATGGTCACATTCATTACAATTATTCTGTACCTATACATGATGCATCTTGGTTCTCCCCCTTGTCCCCCGCCCCTCCCCTCTGCTCTCTCCCTCCCTATTTACAGCAGGTTAAGTCATCATTTTCCATATTTTCCCTTTCCCCTCCTTTTCCCCTGTTGCCTTTCTGCTTTTCCCCTTCTTTCTTTCTAGTATTCCTCTCCTCTGCACACCATCCTCCTTTTATATAATATCTATTACACCTCTTTGTCTTTATTTAGTTATGATTTCTCATATCAGAGAGACAATTCTATGTGTGCTCATGAGTGTCTGATTTATTTCACTTAGGAGTATGTTCTCAAGAAACATCCATCTATATATGAATGACTCTAGTTTATCCTTTTTTATGGCAGTGTAGTACTCCATTGTGTAGAAAAACCACATTTTCTTTAGCCGTTCGTTGGTTGTTGGCCATTTAGGTTGTTTCTAAGACTTAGCTATTACAAATTGTGTTGCTATGAACATGGTGGTTCATACATCCTTGTGGTATGACGATTTTACTTCTTCTGGGAAGATCCCCAGTAGGGGAATAGCTGGGTCAAATGGAACCTCCAGTTGTAGTTTTTTGAGGAATCTCCATATTGATTTCCACAGTGGCTAGACCAGTCTACATTCCCACCAACAGTGGAGGAGTGTTCCCTTTTCCACACAGCCCCGCCAGCATTTGTTATTGGTTGATTTTTCCATATACGCAGTTCGTTCTGGAGTGAGGTGGAATCTTAACATTGTTTTGATTTGCATCTCTCAAATGACTAGTGATGTTGAACATTTCTTCATATATTTATTTGCCATTTTTATTTCTTCGCCTGAGAAATGTTTATTCATTTCAGTTGCCCATTTTTGGATTGGGTCTTTAAATTTGGGAGGTTTAATTTTTTTGAGTTCTTTGTGTATTCTAGATGTTAGACCTTTGTCTGGTGGATAGCTAGCAAAAATTTTTTCCCAATCTGTGGGTTTTTGCCCTACTCTATTGGTGATTTCTTTTGCTGTGCAAAAGCTTTTTAATAGCATGTGGTCCCAAGCACTGATTCTTTGTATTGTTTCCTGTGCAGTCTGGGTTCTGTTCACGAATTTTTTTCCTACCCCTATGTCTTCAAGGGTTCTTCCTATTCTATTCTCCAGTAAATTTAATGTTTGTGTTTCAATGTTTAGATCTTTGATCCACTTTGATTTGAGTTTAGTACATGGTAAGAGACATATATCTAGTTTTAATTTTCAACATGTGGTTAGCCAATTTTTCCAGCACCATTTGTTAAATAGGCCATCCTTCTTCCAGTGAGGGTGTTTGGCTCCTTTGTCAAAGATGAGGTATTTGAGTGTGTTTGAGATTGTTTCTGCATCCTCCAATCTATTCCATCGATCCTCAGGTCTGTCTTTTTGCCAGTACCATGCTGTCTTTAATACTGTAGCTCTATAGTATAGTTTTATGTTGGGGACTGTGATGCCCCCTGATTTTTCCCTGTTGCTTAGGATCGTTTTTGCTATTCTTGGTCTATTCTGGTTCCAGATGAAATTCTTGATTGTCCTTTCTATTTCTTTGAAGTATGTTAGTGGTATCTTGATTGGAATTGCAATAAATCTGTATAGTAGTTTAGGAAGTGTAGCCATTTTCACGATGTTGGTTCTTCCTACCCAGGAACATGGGATGTCCTTCCTTTTTTTGATATCCTTTTCAATTTCTTTTTTTAGTGTGCTGTAGTTTTCGGTATATATATCTTTTACTTCTTTTGTTAGATAGATTCCTACGTATTTTATTTTTTTGTGTGCAATTGTGAAAGGTATATCTTTTGTTATTTCTTTTTTGGTGGGTGTATTGTTTGTGTATAGGAATGCTATTGACTTTTGGGTGTTGATTTTGTATCCAGCAACACAACTGAATTTAGTTATTAAATCCAGTAGTTTTTTGGTGGAGTTTTTTGGATCTTCTATGTAGAGTATCATGTCATCCGCAAATAATGATAGTTTAACTTCTTCCTTTCCTATCTTTATTCCTTTTATTTCTTTCTCTTGTCTAATTGCTCTGGCTAATGTTTCTATAACTATGCTGAATAACAGTGGTGACAATGGGCACCCTTGTCTTGTTCCAGATTTTAGTGTGAAAGCTTCTAGTTTCTGGCCATTTAGAGTAATGTTGGCTGTTGGTTTGTCATATATGGCTTTTATCAGATTGAGATATACACCATCTATTCCTAATTTCTGTAGTGTTTTTATCATGAACAGGTGTGGGATTTTGTCAAATGCTTTTTCTGCATCTATTGAGATGATCATGTGATTTTTGTCTTTGACTTTGTTGATGTGGTGTGTTACGTATATTGATTTGAGTATATTGAACCATCTCTGCATCCCTGGGATGAATCCTACTTGGTCGTGGTGTATAATCTTCTTGATAATTCGTTGTATTCTGTTGGCCAGAATCTTGTTGAGAATTTTCGCATCTATGTTCATTAGGGAGATTGGCCTGTAGTTCTCTTTTTCAGTTGGGTCCTTTTCTGGTTTTAGTATTAGGGTGATGCTTGCTTCCAGGAATGATTTTGGAAGTACTGATTCCTTTTCAATTTCATTAAAGAGTTTGAGGAATAATGGTATTAGATCAGCTTTGAATTTTTTGTAGAATTCAGGTGTGAAGCCGTGGTCTGAGAGTTTCACTGACTGTCTTAGCTTCATGCTGAGACATATATTATCTTCGGAGTTTAACTTCCTCAAAACAACATGAGGCGGTTAAATTGGATGATGCTTATGTTCACTCTTACCTCTGTTTATCTGTGATGTCATTATGCCAAATCAGAGTCACAGGATCAGGATCCCTGATATCTATGTTGTATTATAAATACACCAAGTGGCAGATTATAGGACTTAATCTCACCATCCACAAATTCATGTTTTTCTTCTCTTTTTTGATTCCTATATCATGGCCAGTAGTATCCTAGATCTACTCACAAAGAATTTAATATGTTGCATTTTTAAAGGTTATTTCCATTTCTAAAAGAGAGATTGGATAAAACTACATTCATAAAGTCAATTTCTTTAGTTCATTTTTGTACCGGCAAAAATCTTATCCATGTAAATACCTAATGATAGGAGAAGTGATGACAAACCAATGGTGACTGTTAATTGTGATTATCAATTTGACTGCATTAAGAGACACCTAGCAGATTAATAAAGCACACACATATTTGTGTCTAGGTGGACAATAGAGGGTTGACCTTGGGGCTGTATCTGCTTCCTGGCCTCTTACTATTTTGTGTTCTTCCTCTATGCTTTGCTTCCTGACCACCATGAACTAAGCAGCTTTGCCCCAGCACTCCCTTCTTCTACAATGCTCCTGCCCTGGAGCCAGCTAATCATGGACTAAAACCTCTGAAACAATGAGCCTAATAAGCCATTTCCTACATTAAATTGTACATGTCAGGCATTTTGTTCCAACCATGAGAAAGCTAACACACCAATTCATTGAAAATTATATTGCTCTTTAAGAGAAATCAACAACTACTGTACTTAAGTATTTTCCAGAATCAGAAAATTGCAACTAAAAAGACAATTATGAATACTATGTAGGAATAATATGCGAAAATATCTATGTTAGTAAAATGGAATGTGTCTTAGTTACTTTTCTCTCATTGCTGAGACAAAATACTAGGCACCCAAAGTTAGGGGAAGAAAGGTTTATTTGGCTCATGGTTTGTAGAGGTTTTAGTCCACAATCAACGGGGTCCCAGGCAGACAGGCAGAAGGCAGCAAGGTATGCAAGGGTCTAAGAAAGAAAAAGGGAAACAAGCATCTTTCTGTCCCTTGTATTTTATCCAGGCTACCTGGCTTTAGGGTGGGTAGCATTCCCACCCTTAATCCTAATACCATTAATCCTAGCATCATATCCTTCATCCCAGAAGAACTATGCCAAACCAATCAGTGGACTAATTTAGCAATCACACACTCTAGATACAGCCCAACCTATGACCACCTGAGGCTTTGGGGGGGGATACAAACCATAACAGAATGAAAAGTTGTATCTCTACCATGATTTAAGCCATTCAATTTTTATATACATAAATGGATAAAATTTTGCAGGACACTAGGAAAATTGGAAAACAGTTTTATGATAATGCATTTCAAGGTATATGTTTAATTTTTAAATAGATATTTGTTGAATTTCTGTTTAGACTATTGGATACTGGTGACACAAAAATGAATAGGATAATTCTAAAGTGTTAAGACTATAGTGGTGATAAAAGAATACATAGGTTTGTCAAATAATTATCCATAAAAACACATATGTTTAAAATATTCCTTAGTGTAGTGTTTAAGAGTTGGGATTTTAGAGTTTGCCTGTCTATGGTCAAATGCAAACTACACTTTTCACTGAATATTCCCTGTGTAATTGGTAGGGATGTTTCTGGTACAGAAAGATGGTTTTATGAAATTCTAGAAATGGCAATTGCAAATATCTCCAATGCAAAATCATGACATAGCATGGTGTGTCTGGAAAATGCTAAGAAGTTCATTGAGATAGGAACACAGCAGACACAGAGGGAGGTGACAAGAAATTAAAATTATAAATCTGTTGAGGTTAAAAGGTAAAGGCTTTAAATACAAACAGGATTTTGCTCTTCATTAAGTGGAAATGCAAAATCATTACAAATGTCGAATAGAGATTATCTCTACAAGTTTAAACACATTTTAAAAGCAAGCTCTCCCCAAATTAGGAGAGAGGAATGAATGTCATTTGCTTATTAATTCTTCCTGAAGCATGGCTAAAATGAAAGCAATCAAAAATTGTATGTATCTACACAAACACTATGAATGAGAGGAGTAATAGTAGACATAACAGAACAATGTAGTTTTTACTTAAATTTTATTGTGAAATAATAAATTCACATGCAGTTTTCAGGCATGTGCTTCACCCAATTTTTAAATGGTAACATCTTGCAAGATCTGAACAGAATATCATGACCAGGATTTGACACTGTTACAGTGAAGACACAGCAAGTTTCTACCCCCAAAAGGATCCTGTATGTTGCTACTTTATAACTGCACACAATTCTCTTGCTCTAGCCCTTTTCATTAACATCAGGCAAAACTGAACTGTTCTTCATTTCTATTATTTTGTCATTGCAAGAATGATACATAAATGGAATCATATAGATTATAGACTTTTGAGGTTGACTTTTTTTCCATTAACCATAATTTTCTAGAAACTCACTCTGGCTGTATGCATCAAAAGTTTGGCAAGTTTTACTGCTGAGTACTATTCCACAATAAGACTGCTTCAATCTTTGGTTAACTATTCCCTGTGGAAGAACATCTGGTTGCTTGCAGTTATTGGTTATTATAATTAAAGTACCTATACACATTTCTATAGACTTATTGGTGTGGAACTAAATCTAATGGAATGAATTTCTCTGGGATAAATGCCTGAAAGGGTAATTGCTTGGTCTATCATAGTTAAATGTTCAATTTTTAAAGAAATTTAAAAAAAATTTTGTCAAAATCTTCTCCAGAATGGCTATACCATTTTACTTGCTAACGTCACTACACAGTAGTGCTAATTTCTCTATATTCCCAAAAGCATTTACTATTGTCACTGTTTTTCATTTTAGCACTGCAGATATATTTATAATTGTATCTTTTTTAAATTTTTTTACCAAGTACATGTATTGGTACATTGTATTCATAATGATCACATTCATCATGGTTATTTTGTACCTGTACATAATGTATCTTGGTTTTCTCCCCTCTACCCCACCCCTCCCTTCTCCTCCCCCCTTCCTTATTTATGGCAGTTTTATTTATATTTTTCCATTTTTTCCCTTTCCGCTATCTTTCCTTTTTCCTTTCCTTCTTTTCCCTCTTCTCTCTTTCTAGTTCTTCTCTCCTTTGAATATTATCTTCCTTTTACATAATATCTATTACACCTCTTTGTCCTTATTTACACTTATGGTTTCTCATATCAGAGAAACAATTCGATGTGTACTCATGAGTGTCTGATTTATTTCACTTAAGAGTATGTTCTCAACGTACATCCATTTACCTACAGATGTCTCTAGTTTGTCCTTTTTTATGACAGAGTAGTACTCCATCATGTAGAAAAACCAATCCTATTCCCTGTGGAAGAACATCTGGTTGCTTGCAGTCATTGGTTGTAGGATGTAGTCCCAAGCACTGATTCTTTGTATTACTTCCCATGCCCTCTGGGTTCTGTTCATAAATTTTTTTCATACCCCTATGTCTTTGAGAATTCTTCCTATTCTACTCTCTAGTAGATTTAATGTTTCTGTTTTAATGTTTAGATCTTTGACCCACTTTGATTTTAGTTTAGTACATGGTGAGAGACATGTATTTAGTTTTAGTTTTCAGCATGTGGCCAGCCAGTTTTTCCAGTACCATTGTTAAAGAGGCTATCTTTTTTCCAGTGAGGGAGTTTGGCTCCTCTGTTAAAGATGAGGTATTTGAGTGTGATTGGAGTTGTTTCTGGGTATTTTAATCTGTCTCATTGATCCTCAAGTCTGTCTTTCTGCCAGTACCATGCTGTTTTTTATCACAGTAGCTTTATAGTATATTTTCATGTCAGGGATTGTGATGCCTCCTTCCTTGCTCCTGTTGCCCAGGATTGTTTTTGCTATTGTTGATCTTTTCTGGTTCCAGATGAATTTCATGATTGTCCTTTCTAATTCCATGAAGTATGTTAATGGTATTTTGATTGGAATTGCATTAAATCTGTATAGTAATGTAGGAAGAATGGCCATTTTAACTATATTGGTTCTTCCTACCTGGTAACACAGTATATCTTCCAGTTTCTGATATCCTTTCAATTTCCTTTTTTAGAGCACTGTAATTTTCAATGTACAGATCTTTTACTTCATTAGATAGATTCCTAAGTATTTCATTTTTTATGCGATTGTGAAAGGTACATCTTCTGTTATTTCTTTCTCAGTGAGTTTGTTATTTGTATATAGGAATGCTATTGACTTTTGGGTGTTCACTTTGTATCCAGCTATGCAACTGAATTTAGTTATTAAATCTAGGAGTTTTTTGGTGGAATTTTTGAGGTCTTCTATGTAGAGTATCATGTCGTCTGCAAATAATGATAGTTTAACTTCTTCCTTTCCTATCTTTATTATTTTTATTTCTTTCTCTTGTCTAATTGCTCTGGCTAATGTTTCTCGAACTATATTGAATAATAGTGGTGATAGTGTGCATTCTCGTCTTGTTCCAGATTTTAGTGTGAAAGCTTCCAGTTTCTGACTGTTTAGTGTGATGTAGGCCATTGGTTTGTCGTAGGTGGCTTTTATCAGATTTTGATACAGACTGTCTATTCCTAATTTCTGTAGTGTTTTTTTTTATCATGAATGGGTGTTGGATTTTGTCGAATGTTTTTTCTGCATCTATAGAGATGATCATGTGATTTCTGTCTTTGACTTTGTTGACACTATGTGTTACATATATTGATTTGCATATGTTGAGCCATCCCTGCATTCCTAGGATGAATCCTATTTGGTTATAGTGTATAATCTTCTTGATAATTCATTGCACTCTGTTTACCAGTACCTTGTTTAGAATTTTTGCATCTATGTTCATTAGGGAAATTGGCCTGTAGTTCTCCCTTTCAGTTGGATCCTTTTCTGGTTTTAGTATCAGGGGAATGCTTGCTTCCAGGAGTGATTTTGGGAGTGTTGCTTTCTTTTCAATTTCATTAAAGAGTTTGAGGAATAGTGGTATTAGATCATCTCTGAATTTCTTGTAGAAGTCAGCTGTGAAACCATCAGGATCTGGGCTTTTCTTTGTTGGTAGATTTTTAATTACCTCTTCAATTTCAATGGCTGACTTTGGGTTATTTAGTATTTTTATCTCTTCTTGATTCAGTTTTGGTAATTCATATGTTTCTAAGAATCTCTCCATTTCTTCAGTGTTTTCCATCTTGTTTGACTATAGGTTCTTGAAGTAGGTGCTGATGATCCTTTAGATTTCTGTAGGGTCAGTTGTAACTTCACCCCTTTCATTTTTTATTGCATGAGTTTGGGTCTTTTCTTTCCATTTTTTGATAAGGTTGGCTAAAGTTTTGTCTATTTTATTTAATCTTTCAAAGAACCAACTCTTTGATTCGTTGATTCTTTGTATGGTTTGCTTAGTCTCAATTGCATTAATTTCAGCTCTGATTTTAATAATTTCTTCCCTTGTGCAAGCTTTGGATTTGATCTGTTCTTCTTTTCTAGACATTTGAGGTTCAACATTAAGTTGTTTATTAGAGCTTGTTCTGTCTTCCTGATGTGGGAGTTCAATGCAATGAATTTCCCTCATAGCACTGCTTTCATTGTACCCCATAGGTTCTGGTATGTTGTATTGTCATTATCATTTAACTGTATAAATTGCTTAATTTCTTCTTTAATTTCTTCTGTGGCCCAGCTGTTGTTCAGAAGGATGTTATTTCATTGCCATGTATTTATGTGTGGTTTTGTTTTTGTTTTTGTTTTTCTTTTTGTTTCCGTTGCCATTCAATTCTAGTTTCATTGCACTATGGTCCGATAGTATCCATGGGATAATTTCAATTCCCTTACATTAATTTAAGTATGCTTATGAGCTAGTATATGGTCTATTTTGGAGAATGACCCGTGTGCAGCTGAGAAGAATGTGTGTTCTGCAGTTGTAGGGTGGAACACTCTGTAGACATTTGCTAAGTCCATTTGTTCACAGAGTTGATTCAGTTCTGACATGTCTTTGTTAATTTTTTGTCTCACTGATCTGTTTGTGACAGTGGGTTATTGAGGTATCCCATTATAAGTGTGTTAGTGTTTATTTGATCTTTCATGGTCCTTAATATTTGTTTCATGTAGTTAGGTGCACCAATATTTGGTGCAGTTGTATCTTACTGTGGTTTAAATTTTCCTTCCCTAATGACCACTGATGTTGAATATCTACTCCTATCCTCTGCTCTTACTGTATATCCACTTAGATGAGGTGACTGTTCATGTCTTTTGCCTGTGTTGTAATTGTAGCTTTTCAATGAAGTTGTCAAATTTGTGCATATAGGATTGTCTGCAGTATTTTCTTACTATTCCTTTGATGTCTTAGGATCTCTCTTTTTTATGCTAAAGATTTGTATTTTTCTTTATGTGAAACTTACCAGTATTTTTTCACATTTACTGATTTTTCAGCTCTTTTAAAAATTAATTGTTCTATTTTCCTCTTTTCAATGCCATCTCTTAATTCTCTCTTTCTTTCAGTTCTGTGCTCCTCTTGTGCATTTTTATCAAGATTCTTCAGGTGAGAGTTTTAATTTTTGAGACTTTCTCCTCCAATATATGCACCTTATGGCATAAGTTTCCTTCTCAGAACTGACTTAACTATGTTCTACCTATTTTGATCAGTTGCGTTTTAATTCAGTTTAATGCATTTTTATTTCCCTTGAGAGTAGTTGTGACTGTTGGGTTATTTGTAAGTGTATTGTGTTATCAC
The DNA here is from genome assembly GCA_004026905.1 of Hystrix cristata. NCBI lineage: Eukaryota > Metazoa > Chordata > Mammalia > Rodentia > Hystricidae > Hystrix > Hystrix cristata. The sequence continues at coordinate 1,861 of PVJO010020956.1, read as the reverse complement.
CAAGTGTTGGAAGATATTCTTGCTATTTTTTCTGTTATTGGTTTTCAATGCAATTCCATTATACTCAAGAAATATATTCTATATGATTTTAATTATTTTAAATTTGTTGACATTCATTTCATAGCACAGAATATGGTCTGTCCTGCTATATGTTCCGTGAGCAATTGAAAATGAATATTGTGCTGTTGGGTAGAGTATTCCATAAACCCCAATTAATCTTATTAGATGATCATACATTTGTATGTACGGTTTTATACCATTGCTGACTTTTCCGATTGTTCTGTGAATTCAGAGGGACTGTTGAGGCCTCCGACTATATTGTAATTGTGAATTTGTCTACATTCCCTTTTCAGTTTTATCATTTCTTGCTTCACCTACCTTGCAGTTTTGCTGTTTGATGTACATTTTGTAGCACAATTATGTTTTCTTGGTGGATTTATTATTTACCTTTATATGTCTTTTTCTGCCCCTGGTAACTTTCTTCACATTGAAGTCAACTTTAGCTGATATTAATACAGTCATTCCTGCTTTCTTGTCATTGATTTGTATAATTTTTATTTCTTTTGGTACTTTTACTTGGCATAATTATTATATTTGAAATAAGTATTTTACTGATAGGACATGGTTGGCTTAAATTTTTGAGTTCATCCTGTCATCGCTATCTTTTAGTTAAAATATTTAGAACATTGTTAGTTAACAGAGTCATTGATTTGTCAGATCCTAAGTCTGCCAGTTTTTTATTATTCTAATTTTTTTTTCTGTTTTCTTTCTTCTTATGTGTTGAGCCATTTTTAGTATTCTAATTTGACTTACTATAGCATATTGAGTGTATCGCTTTATACATTTTTGAAAGTTGTTGCCTTAGGTAGTACGTATTTCATACCCAAATTATTACAGTGTACTTGTGCTGACACTTTACCCTTTCAAATGAAGTACAGAAACTTACCTCCTTTGTGCCCTTTTATTTTCCGTGCATAAAATAATTGTCATATATTTCCTTTACATGAATTTAAAACTACATAAGACAGTATGATAATTTTCGCTTTAACCATTAAACACAATTTATAAAATTGAAGAGAAGGAAAATGTAATTTGTATTTATCCACATTTTCTATTACTGTGTCCCTTTATTTCCATCTAGATGTTTTACTTCCTTCTTTAATAACTTTCATTTAGCTTTGAGAATATTCTTTACCCATTGTATTAGAATAGGACTATTGGCAACAAGTCCTCCTAGTTTTACTTTATCTGAGATCATCTCAATTTCCTGTTTATTCCTAATGGATATTTTCTCCTGACAAATAACCCTTCCTTTTTAACCACGTGGAAGATATTTTGTAACTCCCTTCTGACTCTGTAGTTTCTAATAAGAAATCTGCTGTCATTCAATTATTTTCCCCCATAAATGAGATTCTCCCCAGACCCACCCTAGTTTCCTTCAAAATATGAAGTTGTGTGCATGCACATATGCACGCATATGCACACACACACACACACGCACACACACACATACACACACACACATGCTTGCTTAGTTGCTTAATTTTCAGAAATTTAATTTTAAAATTTTTATTTATGATGTCTCTTGGTCTTTATTTCTTTTGGGTTTATAACATTTTGAGGTTAGTCTCTTGAAATTGTAAGTTTTAGTCTTGTTAAAGATTTTTAGTGTTCTTAGTACTACTTGAGGGCTTTACAGAATCTTCACTATTTTTCCTCTCATTCCAGTGCTCTAAAAGATCACAGATGTCAGATCTTTTATTGTATTTCTAAAGGTTTCAAAAGTTCCATTTATATTTTTAGTCTTATTTCATTTTTGCGATTTCCAGTCATTTCTATTGTTCTCTCTCCCAATTAACTG